>PVKC010002216.1:0-44772 GCA_004027635.1 Crocidura indochinensis | reverse complement strand
GTGATACCAAAAAAAAATCTCTATAGACCTGCCTAACTCTGGAGTCAATTTACCATCATATCCAAGTATCTGACCAAATGCAATTCTGCAAGGGGCCAATAGGATCACAACATGCAGACAGGTAATAAAGTTTCGATTCCCAGGATAAGTGATTCCTGAGCAAAAAGCTAGGAGTAACCCCGAGCATAAACAGCTATGATCCCTTAAACAAAATACAAACAAAATTACATTGTGGGGAGAAAAAAAGTCTTAAAGGTTCAGCCTCAATTCCATCACGCTAGTCTAGGAACTCTCCCTCATCACCCCAGCCCCCAACTGACATACGCCTGCAGATATTTTAACCTCATAGCAGCACCCTTTGAGCATAATGTTATAGTAGCCGTAGAACAACACTTGATTATCAAATGGAAAGTGTAAATTTAGAAGGTATTTAAGATTAGGAGATTTTATATACAATGATTTTGTACAGTTAATGTTTTATCCCCTCCCCATGCAATCAGTTCTGAAAGTCCAGATGCCGCATCTGGTAGCCCTCTCTAGCTGTACGACTTGAATGCCAGAGCTTGATATTTTGGTGTTGGCTTTGTGATTACGGGTGACCTCTAAGGATACCCATAATGAGCACAGCTATTCTGGGGCTACACCCTATGGTGTTGGGGTGGTATAAGGATGCAGGATTGGGGCAATAGATATTGGACGTTGAAAAGGGTCTCAGGCATTCAAAGCATGAGCAGTAATACTTGAAGGTTTTCTCACCACTTCCTGATGTTTTACATATTACCTTCTTCATCATGAAAAAATATTGTTTTATCTTTTTTCACTACTTTTTTCACTACTCACCTTTCAAGTCCCCCTTCATTTTTCTATGCATATATCCAGTTCCTCATTTCTATTTCCCTAAAATGTCTTTAATATTACAAAATTCTAAATACTTGACTGTTTATTAAATATTATTGTTTTGTTGTCATTATTTTCTCTCAGAAAGGAAAGAATCAAATTATCTTTAATTTTCCAAAGTTCCTAGCAAAATCCATGCAATAGAGTAAGAACTCTAAATACAGTTTAATTGTAAAGAGAAGATATTACTTGAATCTCTTCTGTAGTGTTGAGTTGGGATCAAGGATTAATAATAAAATAAGTAGAGCATTTGAAATATATAGGTTTTTTGATTTATCATATTTGAAGTCAAATAAAGATTTATGGGCAATGTACTTTTAGTTTCAGTTCAGTGGGGTAAAATTAATAAGCTATAAAAAATTATCCCAAGGGACTAGAGTGATAGTATAATGTGTAAAACATTTGCTTGCATGTGGCCCACATGTGTTCAACCTCCAGTATCTTGGTCCCCCAAGACTGCAGGAGTAATTCTGAGCACAGAGTCAGAAGTTACCCATGAACGCCTTTGGATGTGGCCCAAACAAAAGCAAACAGATAAAGTAAACAAGACTAAAATAATATTTTCAGAATTATGGTAACTGACAGAAATTACTCTTATTTCTTGAAGCTAATATATCTCAAAAAATGGCCAAGATACTTTAGACTATAACTGAGAAGAAATCATAAAAAAACTCAAAAAATGTCATGGGTTGTCTCTTGGCTTTTACCAAACAGGGAAGGTGCATTCATAATTTTTTACACTTGTGATTATATTCCATTTACTACTCATTCTGTCAGAATAATGCCCTAAGCAAAAGTACAAAATCTAAATATCTTCGCCAAAGTATATCATCTAAATATGAAACATTTTCAAATTCTTCAATAAGCCACTTCAACTTCCCTCTTCCTTATGGAGTTGAAATAAAAGCTTTATATTTTTACTTGAAATAATAAACAATGTGCAACACTGCATGGGAAAAAAAGAAGAAAAAGAAAACCTTGCAGCCTTGAGAATAAAAGCAAATCAATAGTAATATCTCCTAGAATAGAAGCACTTTTGTTGATTGAGAGAACATGGTTTAATGGGAAGCAAAGTAATCTTTGTTTTCAGTCAGACTATCAGGCTGTGCATGAGAAATTGCATGCTCTGACCACTTGTTTTACATTATGATTTAACCTGGCACAGTTAGGACAGATAAAAGAGCAAATAATTTGCTTTATAAAGATGAACAACTTGTGGCTTTAACAAATAACAGATATTATATCCATCCATTGTTTATCATTATATAATTTTTATCTTCAATTATCATTGAACTGTCCTCTTTTTATTGAAATAACTATTCCACTGTCCCAAGGGAAGATAACCCGGGAGCATTTCACTTTGTATCAGTTCATGTTAGTAAGATACCCATATCCTGTAAGTCTAACTTACAACTATGATGAAGATGATATACAATATTTTAGAAGGCTAACATGAGTTCCATGTTGATATAAAATGATAGAAATCCAGAAAAAGTATGTCAGGAAAGAGAGAGAAACAAAATAAAGAGAAATAAAGAAATAAATAGAAAAGTGAGAAACAGATAAGAGAAATAATAAATGAAGAGGTGAAAGAAAAAATGAAAGACAGAAAAAGAAATGGAAAAAAGAAAGAATGAAAGAGAAATCAAAAGAAAAATAAGAAAAGAAAAACGGAAAGAAAAACGAGAAAGAGAAAGAAAATGGAAATAGAAGATTTTAAAAATAAATAGGATGAACTACTTAGTAATCAAGTAATAAGACTACAAAGCAATCCATCATTAACAAATTTAATATTTTTACTTCTAATGACAAAGCAATAAGTATCAGGTACATATAAACCATCACTGATTGTTCCAAACCATTAAAGTTATTGAAAAATATCTGTACTCCTTGATCTTTATCTCAAGATTTCCTTATAAAATTGTAACAAGTAACAGCTGCAGGTATTTTTTTTCACTAGTATTACGAAGTTACACCACACAAAGAAAAAAAAAACTTGATATTTGATGAATAAATGTATTGAAATTGTAAGTAGTTCATGAATTTTAAAATATTAGAGTTAAAAAATCTTTGAATTGAAATTCCAATTTGTGGGGAAAAAATCAGTAACTAGGAATTTTGAGTTCTGCGGCAGTAGATTTACACTTGATGCTTAAGAGATACAAAAGTAACTGAATACAGATTTTCTTGTTCTTTGGTACACAACACAATATTCAGGAAGTAATTTTGTCTTAGATAAGTGGTTGTTAAAGTCGTTGTAAAAGTTTACATGCAGTTTTGTAGATATTTAAATACATTTTACTTTATAAGCTATATTTTGTCTCAAGAGCGTTTACGATATTTTGAAGCTTTGAAAAATGTATTTTACGATTCACGCAGATAAACAAAAAATATATCCGTATATGTTTCACTTTAAACACTACTTTATGGTTCTTAATATGACAACATAGCAGTTTTAATTTTCAGAACAGGTGTTTCTGAAGAAAATTCCTTAATATGCTGCAATACACCACAAGGTGGAGCCATAAACCTATATATGTTATTTTTGATTTTGCTACATGAACAGAAGTTTTATTCTAGAAATGTTAGTAACAATTTACCCTGTAAATGGGTCAATACTTTGCAAGCAGAGAAGCATTTCAATATCGTATTTTCAGTTTAAACATGGAGATTATTTTTGAGCTAGTTTATAAGACTCATCTAATTGTTTAAAATTCTCAAGAATTTTAAGGAAAATTAAAGACAATGTTAATTATTCAATGTTCATTCCTTGTTTATAATGTTTGAAACTATAGTTGTCCTTAACTCTGTCCCAATTTTATCTTCATTTGCCTGTGAATTGAAACGAATGTACCTGTACATTAGCCATCATTGTCTCTAGAATAGCTAAAGAATTTTACATTTATATCAAACATATTTTCTTTTTAAATTTTCTCTTTTATTTTTTGCCCCTTTGAAGACCTAAGGCTTAATATACACTTTCTAGTAAATCAAGTAAACTTGCTGATAAAATGTCATTTGGATATTTTAAAATTCATCCTGGTCATTCAGCCAAAATTGAAACAGTTAACCAAATATTATACAAAGTTGTGAGAGTAAAATAAATGTTAGTAACTGGTGAAAAAAAGCATTTAAAGACATCAAGACTCTGACTTTGATGTTATTTATATTTTATATGAAAATTCAAGTTAATGTCCATTTCAAAACCAGTCATTATCTTTTACTGTATTCATTACATTATAATTGCTCACTAAGTCATGTCTCACTTTACCTAACATGTGGGTGGATAAGTTAAAGTGTTAAGTATATGCTTTAATATTAGAATGTCTGAAATAAACATATTGCATTATACTGAGTTATATATAAAACTGAAAGATAAAAACTTAATACCACCTGAATAGAATTAAATACACATGTAAATGCAGTTATTACAGGGACCAAACAAATATACATTTTATGACGTTAATATTTTGGTTTATTTATGCAATTAGCAGGACTTACTCCAGTGGCTATTTTTTTGACATAGAAATAGAACCACAAAAGGATGAAAAATAAAACTAAATAAAACAGACCAAAAAAATGAAAGAAAACAGAAAAAGAAAAATGAAATTGATCTTCACATCACCTTGACTATGAAGAATAAAAAGACTGAATCTTCTAAACAAAACCTTTTCAAATGTTCACTTTCAGCAGACTCTATGTCTTCATCAGACACTTTCTGGAACCTGGTAGCCCACTGACCTTTCAGCTTGTAATAGAGAGTGCAGAATTATTCGAGAGATTTATAGGTATCAAAACTTTAATGAGATTATTTCTGTAATGCACTTGCCTCCGCTCATCATTCTTGTTCTAATTCTCATTACGCTGACCTCAGGAAGGAGAACCTGTGAAAGGCACCATTACTGCAGCCTGCTCAGAAACGGTTCCTGTTGCACCTGAGTGACTTCATGTGGCTGCGGGAACTCTCAGCATTTAGTCTCCATCTTCCTAATGCTTTTTTCTTCCCTCTCTGTCTTTCTCTCTCTGCTTTTTGGGGTCCTTTGCATCAGAACTCATTTAGAATTCATATCCATTCCCTCCTTTGTTCATAACACAATATGTGTTTTGACAATGCAACATTCATGTTTTCAGGTGACATTCTCTTTGGCAAGTGAAATATTCACAATCCTAGGAAATGAACCCTTTTAGAAAAGCTCTGTATGGTATGGAACCCTTTCTAGTTACACTCATCGTTATTAGGAGCTCCTTGTAATGAATACAATCAATTAACTGTGTCCTTGGAAATCCTAAGGTTCAGAGACCCTACTTTACAAACAAAACGCTTATTTGGAAGAAGGAATTTTTGATACTTTGAGTACAAGTAGGGACAAAGTCAGATTAAAAACAGCCAGGCCTCTCACTTAAACACTTTGACAAAACTCTTAGTAGGAGTTTTATGTAATACATTATTACATATAGAACAATATATTGTTATAGTTCTATATTTTTATACTTGCAATAAAAAAACTCAGTGGTACAGAAAAAGTATCATAATGACTTTATAATATCATTATAAAAAGTAGGTGGCAAAATAATTGATAGTACTAAAATATATGTTACATATCAGGCTCTATAATTTTGTTTCTTTTTTATTATGACAATTGCTTTTTAAACAAATATAATTATCAACTCCACTTTAAAATTAAGAAAACTACCCTCAATTAATTACGTAGTGTGCTAGATGACATAAGTGAGACTTGAACAAAAACATCCTGATACCATGTCTATGATTTTATAACCCAACAAAACTTAAGAGAAGTCATATAGTAGAGTCCTTATATGTTCAATGATAACAACAATCAGCCATGTCCTGAAATGTCCTGGTATGTAGCCTAATGACTATAGTTTCCCAATTCTGCATGACCTTCACTGGATGTCTTCACAAAACAAACTATCATATAGAGGACACAATTTCACAGAGTGACCAAATTGGAAACTCAGTGGCTTCTGTGAAGTGAAAATTTAATTACTTGTGGGGGTGTAAAAGCTTCTGTTCCTAAGAATTTTTAGCAATAGAACTTTGGGGTCCACCTGCTCTTCGGATATAGACTTTGCATTTAGGTTTCTTGTCTGGAAAGATGCATTTGAGTCTATGTTTGTTGCCAGATAGTCATGTTCTTTATCTGGAAATGCTAAGTGGTTACTATAAGTGTGAACTACCACAGATCAACCAAGACAGCTGCTCCTGACAGAAGCACCAACCCTTCGGAATTCTCTCCTTCAGGAGCCTCGCTGAGTATTCCACAAAATGAGTCTGAGAGTGGACAAATGTGTCTTGAATGAAACTACTAAAACATTCTACTATTTTCTGGTCAAATGACATGTGACTGAATATTGTTCAACTAAAAAAAAATACACTCTAAGGGATCCAAATAATGCACTTAAATAGACCTTAATGACTATTCTTTTTATGTTTATCATAAAGAACTATACTAGCAATTCAAGTGTTTATACATCAAATTTCAAAATAATGCAGATGTTTAATATTTTTCAATACTTAAATATTATTTTATGGAAACCATTGTTATCTACAAAGTCTTTCATAGTTGAGTTTCAGATATATAGTGATCAAGGTCATTCCTACCACCAATGTTGACTTCTATCCATGAATGATTCCAGAGTGCATCCTATATCATCACCTTTGTTCTCTGGCTGGCCAGTATTACAGGCCCTTTTAAGTTTAAATTTGTTGAAGTTTAGGTCTCTTGATTCTATTGTCATTGACTTTGGCTTGGATATTTAATTCTATCCTTATTTATTTCCCTGCCAATGCATCTGAGACCACTTGTTCCCTGTCCCCAATCATTCTTTTTTTCCTTTCCTCTTAGTTTTATAAAAAAAAATGCTGAAATATGTGATAAAAAGAAAGTAATCCATGCCCAAGGTTCTTTGAAAAAGTGGGACTCCTATTTAAAATATAAAAAAAATTAGTCAAAATTAAACAAACAAACAAAATATCTTTTTCTGCCCTCTCTTTTCATCTTCTCTTCCTCCTCTATCAATCTACCACAATGATTGTATCCACAGGGTTTCCAACAGAGTCTGTTCTACATTAGACACTGAGAAGAAAGGTGACTAAAAATGGAAGTATAAAAAGACTAAAGTAGATATTTAGAGCTTTCTTCAATAGTATGTATAAGAGAAAACTAAAACTGAAGAATGTTAAGTGAAGGAATAGAAATGACCCAGTAAATATTCAAACACTAAAATTATTATTATTTGATGAAAAATAGAAATATGTAAATCATGTAGTGATGATAGATAGTTGTAAATATCTCAGATGGGAACTTGAGCTCCTCAGGCTAAAATTGTATTAGATCCATCCTTCTATCTCTGGGTATAACTCAGGGAATAGTGATACTACAGTGAAACTGTCCTAAATTAATGAAATTAATTAGAAACTGAGGAGAAAATGAGCAAGTTATTGCTTAGATATCAGAATATAATTTAATTGTACAAGGAATAATGTGAAAAAATAATAGAGGACATGTCAAATATCAAGGTCCCTGAGAACTAAAAATCAAACAATGCTTATATTTTATTATCAAGGTGTATAGCCTATAAAAAGTAATAACACTTATTAAATTCTATATGGAATTTGGGGAAACTTGTATTCAACTGCCCACATTGACTTATTAGAAAAGTATAGTTCTCTCATCCAGCATTTTTTTGGGTTTTTTTTTTTTTTGGCTTTTGGGCCACACCCAGTGACGCTCAAGGGTTCCTCTTGCTATGTGCTCAGAAATTGCTCCTCTTTGGGGGACCATATGGGACGCCAGGGTCTGTCCTAGGTCAGCATGTGCAAGGCAGACAGAAGTCTTACAACTTGCACCACCACTCAGGCCCCTCATCCATGTTTTTTTGTTAATGTTCAGAACAATCTAGAAAAGAATATGAATTCCTATCTACAAATTAAATTCATATGTTTACTTTTAGTTAAAAAAGAGTGCCATTTTTCTTTCTAGCCAATCACTCAATAGAGACTGTGAGACTGTGTTGATTGTACTTAAATATATTACTTAATTAATTAATTAATTAATTAAGAATATATTACTTAAAATAGAAAATCTTTGTTCACGGTGTATATTTGATGGTGTAGGATTATTTAAAAAGAAGTTCTCCTAAACAAGATAGCTCTCCTAACTTAAATTTTAAGAATATATTCGTTCCCCAGAATTTTCTTCATAATTTAAAATAATTCTATTCATTTCCACCTTGTGAAATTTGAGTATTTAACAAGAAATATATGAAAAAATTTTCATTAAATATTCTAGTTAAAGATACTTAAGACAAGAATGAGTTGTCAATTTTTATTGCATACATCCAAAAACTTTCAGTAGAAAAAAACTCAGATACTGATCAATTTTAATAAATACCTCCCCACCGCATACACAACCCCTACACACAGAAGACTAGCTGAATCCTCTATTAACATAAATGCTAAGAATATTTAATTCCCCAGAATTGTTTCCATTATTGAAAATATTAATATCTACTCCCGAGATTGTGAACTTTTAGAATTTAACATAAATCATGGCTGGAGAGATAACATGGGGGCAAGGCACTTGCCTTGCATGAAGAAGGACTGTGGTTCGAATCTGGGCATCCCAAATGGTCCCCTGAGCCTGCCAGGGGCAATTTCAGAGCTTAGAGTCAGGTGTAACCCCTGAGCGCTGCCAGGGTGTGACCCAAAAACAAAACAAACAAACAAAAAAAGAATTTAACATAAATCATACAGAATTTTTATTCAAAGTTATAAAATGAAGAATTTTTTACCGTAAGTGAGTTCTCAATTTTATTGTATTTTTTAAATACTTTCAAGTACAGAAAAAGCCATTTGAGTCCTGAAAACTCAAGTTTTAGCAAACACCTCTCTACCTCTCTGTCTTTCACTGCTCCCCATCCACCAAGACAAACTAAAGCATTGGTGAAAGGAGCAGATAAAGAAATAAAGATTTTCCAGAGGTTCTCACTCATAGGAAATGTTTTTTCTTTAAACATAGGAAGTTAAATGTAGACAGAATTCATGGCCAGTGGTGTCCATTTTCTAGAAACTACATATTGGAAATTAACAGGAGTATCAGGACACATTTCAGGACTTTGTAGTACAAAAGCCTTTAACTTCTCAGATTTCAAAGAAGAGAAGTGAAAATATAAAATGTCATGCTAGGCTCTACAATCAGTTATTTTTTATTTACTTTGTTTTGTATTTTTGATTACACAAGTTGGTTTCTACTTTATTCTAATAGTTTTTTTTTGCATTAGGTCATTGCAAAAGCAAATAAATGATTCTAAACTTTTGGTATTAAAAATGTGGACTTAAATATTTGATTTAGTTAGTTAGAGGTCTAGAGACACAAATTTATATCTATAGTTTACCTAAAGAAAATATTATAAATAAAATTATTATATTTTATGGGAAGAAAATGTGTATGACAAACAACAACAACATAAGACTAAAGCATCTACTCAGCCTAAATATGAATGTTTTAAACTTGAGTTGAGTTCTTAAGTCATATTATCAAGAAATATTATAGTAATTCACCTAAATTTGAAGTCTGGTTAAACAATTATGAGACAATGTATCACTTATTAAAACCCCATAATGTACCATAGTTTTACTGGCACTGATTTAACTTGACTTTAAGAGAGTAGAGTTCCATGAAAAGGCAGGGTCTGTCACATATATAAAATTTATCTTATCAGTATGTAATAATAAGACATTAAAAATGTGCACAAACATGTTTTCTGTTTTTGAGCTATACATTTAACAAATTAAAGCTTAATTTTAACACTTCTATTTATAAGTCCTATTTGAAAATTGCATAGAATAAAGAGTAATCCATTAAAATTATATTTTCTTCTATATATTATATATTTATCACCACATAAATTATTGGTTACACCTGCATTTTATGGTTACAACTGAAAATGTGGTGGTTTACCATTATGATTATCCTTTAAAGTCTATATTTTTCAAAACATGTTTCTAAAATCATGTAATTTATGCATAATTTACTTTTAATAATAAGGATCTATCCAATTTAAATGCCTTTTACTTAATAAATAAACAAGAATTCATAACTCACTTATGAATCGACTAAAATTCTTGTCTCTTTTTTACAGTCTGACACATTGGAAAGAGTATTTTCGTAATGAATGTAAAATTTCCTATAGTTTGCTTGCTGGCACGGGAAACTACCATTGAAATTGTGCCATTTCTATTCCTTAAAATTCTAGCTGTTATAATATCTATGAAAAATTCTTTCAATTTTGAGAACATGCTGTTTGATATACTTTATACTCTAAAGCCAAGGATAATGCAATAAATCCAAAGCATTATGTGGAGGCAGATAAGAGAATACTGGTTATTATTATCTCAAGGTTTACAGAAATATCTCATTATTACATAAAAAGGTCATGAGAAATTCATCCAAGGACTTTGGTTCTCATGAACAACTAAGAGGATAATGAAGGAATGGAATGAGAGAGAGAGAAAGACATGGTGAAAGTTGTGTCAAAGAGAGCGAGAAAGAGAGAGAAGTAGAGACAGTACAGAGCAAGTGAGAAATAGTTACATTTTGAGCATCATCAAGATTCTAAAGTATTTGGACATACCATTAATGCTGAGTTTTTCCTGCTGTGATGCGCTATTTTATATATACCTTAGAGCTATTGCTTATTGTAGTCCTGAGAATCGAGATAGCACTTAACATTATAATTTTGCACCATATCGAAAATATATCAAGAGCAGGTTCTAAATGGGAGGAGATGAAAATTGAGATCACAAGGTTTGGTTTAGTAAAGTAATTTTAAAAATTATTGACAACCACTCTAATAATTGGTATAATTCAATTTCAAGAATGGTTTCAGGAAGTCTCATTTGAACATTCTATTTCCTTAAAATGAGGTCAAATGTCATTTTATTCCGTTGATTTTAGTGAACTTTCCAGTTTCATTTTTTTTCAGTGCATCACCAACATACTGATAGGCTACCACGTATTTCAGTAGTATAGAATATGCCATATCACATCCCTTCATTGCAAGAAGAAAACAGCATTCGACAATATAGACATTTAAGAAAGTCAAACAGTTATTCTTACAACAAAACAAAACAAACAGAAGCTATTGGCTTTGTGAAAAAGTTGTACTGATAATAAAGAGTTAACTGAAAGTTATATGAAAACCATTTTCAAAAACTCATTACTTGAATCATTTAGTGTTAATAGTGCACTCAAGAAAAGGCATTTGCAGAAATCTACAATTTCAAAATGATAGGTGTAACTTCCTGATAATGTAGAGCTTCTAGTGTTGAGTAATGACAGCAAAGAAAAGGTACATGCAAAACTGGTCTCAGATGTTTTATACACCCTTAAAATGACAACAGGAATGGGTTTTTAAAGGGTTTAAGGTCTCATGCTGAAATTAACAAGTGAGGTGAGCTGCTATCCAGCAAGAAAAGGAGGAATGAACAAAGGTGACCTCAGCTCATGCTGTTATCTTAGAAAACAGACATTCCTTGTTGATTGAAATTTTCTATTTTTTACGTGTGAAAAAAAGAACTCTAAGTGTCTGAGTGTTAAAGTTACTGACGTAAAGCAGAAATGGTATATTAATGTTTTGTAAACATCACCCAAATGTTCAGCAAATGCCCAGAACACTGTTTTAATATCTGCATATTTTACTCTAGTACAAAAATATTTCATTTTGATAAATTCATTCCTCTAAAGAGGTGTCTATAAAAGAAAAATAGGTTACTCTATTCTAATTCGTTATTTATATCTAGGATATTTTGATTTTAGGGTTTTTTTCCCAAAATATTCATAACAGGCATCACAGTTTCTCTGTGCAATACTAAATCTAAGACAAATGAGGGCACTTTTTCTTGATGCGAAGGTCTTCATGTAAGCCTATTTCAACCATAACTCAGAAATAACATAGGGGTCATTTGTATGCATACTTTTCAGAAGCCCTACCCCTGGTCATAGATTGAGTAAGTCAAAAGCAGTTTGTAAACATAGACCCGAAGTTGGAAAATATATATTTTTCAAAAATTAGCTATGATTGGCAGAATTTTTTCGAATTTTGAATTCTACTTGATTATTTTGTTCCAGTATTGCATGAGCAATGTAATGTGACAACATTATTAGAATCCAAATTGCAAGGTAGAAATAAGAATATATTATGGTTTATCAGAATATATTTTGGCTCGAACCCAAAGCTGAGACTAGAGATAGTTGGGTTGACATCTCATCTTGGATTTGTGTTAATTGCTTACTATGCAACACTCTTACTGATAATAACACTTCACAAGACGAGTCACTTTGCTGCTGATTCAGCAGCCTCAGAGGGAATACTGCCCTGTGCTGCAGCCTAGAGGAACAACCTGGTATAAAAATGACATATTCCATGAGAGATGATGCTGTCCCTAGCTGCAAAGTAGGTTAAGAGACAGAAGACATCAGCCACCGGGCAAGAAATATCCCATCTCTTATGTATTCCTCCTCAACACTTCACTTTGCTTTGCAGGAAAAGTAAGAGAAGCTCAAGAAATGCACCCTACATTCTCAACAAGCTTCATAAATTCAGGCATTCCTCTTCCCATTTCAAATGTTCTCTTTCCAATAAAAAAATCATAGATCTTTCAGTTTTTACTAACTTTTAAAATGTGCCAGAAATCTCTCTCTCTTTCTCTCTCTCTCTCAAGATAGAAAATCAATTTTTTTTCTCTTTCTCTCTTCTTCTGTCTTTAAAGAAAACTGCAATGCAAAATATAACTGTGTGAGAATACATCGAATGCCTTTATACTACTGGTTTTTTTTTCGATAAACAGCTAGTTTGGACCAACATCTAGGATTGCCACCGGAAACATGACTAGTTTCCACACAATTTAACCAATGACCTCAGACAGAAGGAGCATATGCATAGTGATGGTATATGGTGATAAGCAATTTTCATATTTCCCTGTTGGAGGTTTTTATATTTTTCTTTATTCCTCCCCTTTCTTTATTTTCTTTCCTTCTTTTTTTTTTCTTTCATTTCCAGACATAGAAGCAAATGGTATCCATGCTTTGATCACAGCCAAGGAAAGCACATGCATTCACCAGGGAACTCAATTTGTTAGCAGCAAGTATTTGAAACCAAACAAGTCTCTGATTAAATCTGAGAACAGACATTGACTTAGACTATCAAAAATCACAGTTCCCAAAAGTAAAAGCAAACATAAGAAGCATTTCTATCTACGTTTAACAATTTTTTAAAATCTGATATGCCTCTACATCACAGACAGACCCCAGCTTATATTTGTGCTTCAACAAACCCATCACCCCTGCACCCCCCTCATAAATCTCTATTTCCTTATGCTTTATCCATCCAACACACAGGGAAAACATTTACTACACGGTGGAGAAGGGACCATTGGGATAATCTCCACAATTTTTCATTCACCTATTTCTCTGTGACATGACCTCTCCCCCTTTTTTCAGCCTGTCTTTAAAAAAAATGAATCTAATGCTTTTGTCAATGACATAATGTTTTCATGAAAGTTCTGCTAATTAAAAATCCTCACCATACCAGACCTAAAAAATGAGCACACTCTTGCCAAGTGTTATTCACCACAGAGAAGCTCTTGTAGCTACATTTTAAAGGCTAGAGAGGGGGATGGTATGGAGGGAGAAAGTCTACTAACATATGCATTGAAGTATAACACTTGTCAGCATCAGAGGGTCAGATTATTTTTAATATAAATTCTTCTGGAGGGGGAGGCAAGAAGGACAGAATGCATCTTTAAACAGATGAGAGAGATGGATGAGCAGTTTGAGATAAAAGAAGTCTTTACTGGAAAATGAAGAACCACAATTGTAGGAAAGAGATTTTTTTTTTAAAGCAAAGGACGATAGGTCATTTTTAAAACACTACTTATATTACAACTGTTTTCCTTCTATTCCTCCCCTTATACTAAAGAGGTCATATGTTTTTATAATAGAGGCATAAAAACATTTTCAGACCTTTTTTTTTTTCTTTTGCCCATACTTAGAGTGCTATCAATAGTTTCTTGTTGGGGACAGGCATTAGGACTTGCACTGTGCGGCATTCATTTAACACCACATAAAATATGGATTTTATTGCAGCAGACAATAAAGGCTGCAACTGCTGACAACATGCATTTAATCTCCCCTCTCCATCCTTTCCCTTTCCACTTCTGACACAGATGCAAAATATTGGCATAGGAATTATGCCTCTTCACTTTTTTCCTGATGAATGTCAATCCATTTTATTTATGTCGATGCTTACTGACCATTGACAGTTTCAAGGAATCTGTCTTCTGCCTGTCATTACTCTCCTTATTGAATGTACAATGAACTATGACTGTGAAGAAGTCCAGAGCGAATCCATTCATACAGAATGCAAAGTACCTTAGAGACCAAGGCGCCAATGTTAGCCCTTTCCATGATTTAAAAAATAAAGAAAGAACATAAATAAAGACCAACAAGTCCGGGCATGGCAAATTCCACTCCGAAAGATAATCTTGGGAGCATTTGTTCAGAGTGAATGAATTCACAAACTCTACTAGCAAGAGCCGCTGTTGAAAATAATCTATAATATCTCCCATTTACTTTATCTCTAGAGACAGTCAGAAAACGGTTGCTTCCAGAATATAGTCTATAGTTTCTGCACCTTCATTTCTTACGCATTTATGATCAAGCACGATTTTTTGAAAGCATTTAGAATTGCAAAAGATAAACAAGCGTCCCCAGACACCCACCCCCCAGCCAGAAAGAAAAAAAAATACAAGATCTTAGAGAGAGAGAGAGAGAGAGAGAGAGAGAGAGAGAGAGAGAGAAATAGAGAGAGAGAGAGAGAGCTAAAGTCCTACCTTTTTTGTTTATTAATTTTTTTTAAATCACCTTCTGGATAACGTGAGTTGGTTCCAGCCAAAAAAAACCCGGAGTAAAATTGTCACTCTGCTCCCCCTCTTTTTCTGTTGGGTGTTTTCCGCGGTTATTCCCTCTCACCGATTCTACTTCAATCTAACTCAAGCTTTCTTCTCTCAGCATCACTTTTAACTCTGGACGCCAGGGAAAGCGAAGAAACTGGGGGCGAGCTCTTTCTGATTGGCTTTCATTCAGTGCTCCTGATGAAGGGGAGGGCAAAAAGGAAGGGGGAAAAAAAGGAAGAAAAAAGAAGGAAAAAAAATAAAGCCCCAAGGAAGGAGGGAGGAAGGGAGGTGGCAGTCCTGGAGGGCGCAGGGCGCAGAGAGGAAGGTGGTGGGTGAGCTCTCCTTGCAGCAACTCGCCCGGGGAGGTGGCATGCAGGAGAGTGAGGCTCCAGCGCTCACCCTGCGATTTGCAAGTGAATGCCAGGGGAGGCGCAGGACTGCGTGGAGGGGCTTCCCCTCCCCCGCAGCAGAAAGACTCTCTGTTTCCAGGGCAAGGTAATCCAACCCCTTCTCTGCGTCTGTCCCCCCACCACCCCAACACACATACACACACACCCCGGTAGCTCCGGAGCACTGATTTCTTGCAGTGCTTTGCCAGTAGCTGCTTCTATCCCAGGCAGCTCTGCACCATCCCTGACTGTCACCCCGCTAAAGAAATCCGAGTGAGAGCGCAGTGCCAAGTCCCACTGCTAGCAGCAGAGCTGCTGAGCCCTTATCACAGTCCTGTGGGGTGTCCCATTTGAATGCCGATTTTTTCCTTAATTAATATATTGTGCTTTCTGGGAACTTTCTTGAGTCTCTCTGTCTACCTTTTCTTTGGGTGGCTCATTGACATTGGAAACTAGACCTTGTTCTTTTCCTTTGAAAACATCCCTGAGCATGTCCTAGGCTGCTAACACACTCTTCTGCTTTTTTATATGTGCACCGTTAAGTCTGCATGTTCTAAGTGCAGGATAAAATCATGTTCGTAATGGGAATGTGCCAGGAAGGCAATGAAATAGTTTAGATTGGACTCCTTTTAACTTTTGGGTGTTTGTTTTTCTCCCTAAAATGTGAGTTGGAAGCACGCATGCAGGCAAAGGCACACTTAAAGGAAAATGAGTGAAACTGGTTCCTTACCCATCCTTCCAGCTTTCCTTTTCCATAACCTTTTTCTCCAATGAGTTGAAATCAGCCAAACCTTGCCAAAGGATGTCAGCAGAGCGCCACCGAACAATGCATATCTTGATATTTTCCTGGCTACACGTGCACTCTTTTTAAAAGTAAACAAGATATGCAAATGTAAAGCAAAATACAGTATTTTAAGTTAGAGAAGGAGTTCTGCAGATCAGCTGTAGGTACGCTGCTTAAAATATGATGAACCATCCTACTCAGAAATATAAATTACATGTATATTTATATGCGTAAACAGTAGTGAGCTCAAACGAGGGTTGAAGTGTACATGCATATAGAATAAGCATGTATGCTGTATACTTATGGTTCTAACCTATACTAATTTTGAGATCTCGTGTGTATAGCACTGGGGTACACAACTGATTCTTCTTACCTCTGCAAGTAGCTTTTACAGTCAGCACTGTAGAAAGAAAGCAACAATAGAGTGGTTGAGAAGAGTAGATTTGAAATTAGGTTTCAAACTAAGTTTTTGATGTTAGAAGGTATTTTATAACTAATATCATCAGCTATTTTATATTTCAAATTTCTAAATATTTCTGTGCAAAATATTCAGAAAAAGTGATTATTTTAAAATTATTTTATTCTAGGCGTTATGATTTGCAATAATATTTATACTAAAATTGCATGCATGTCCACCATATTCCAACAGCATAAATCGCCTCAATCTAACTTCTTCACCTGACTCCAAATGCAGCAAGATGTTTCTTTTCTTTCCTTTTTTTTTTTTTCTTTGGTTTTTGGGTCACACCAGCAGCGCTCAGGGGTTACTCCTAGCTCTATGCTCAGAAATCTCTCCTGGCAGATTCAGGGGACAGACAATATGGGATGCCGGAATTCAGACCACCCACCGTCCTTCTGCAGGCATGCATCTTCTTGCTATCTTCTTGCTAACTTCTGCATGCTATCCCTAGATGTTTCTTATAATAAATAGGGATTTTATTTTGCTTTGTTTTATTGTGTGTATTTTGAGGGGGGAACGAGAAGTTGGTCCAACCTTTAGTTGGTGGTGATAAAGATTCTCTCCTGGCTCACTGTAGGGCTCAGGTTATCATATGGGGTATCAGACAATAAAATGTGGCCAGCCATCTGCAAAACAAGTATCCTATACTATCACTCCTGTCCTCTTTAGATCAGTTTCAACTTAAATTTAAACTTGATTTTACTATGATAGCATTAAGATTTAAAAGACTGTATTGAGACTGCTCACATTGTATAATAGAGATGGAATTCATAAGTTCTTCACTTATCTATTAATTTCACTTAAAATACTTTAGATTAAGGCAGGGGAAAATAAGATTTTGATTTTGATTTTGTTTTCTGTGATGTGCTTTTGTAAATATTATATTGAATGCATTAAATATAACAATGCCATTGACATATTAAGTTGGCTTTACCAAGAAATTTTGGCATCTCATACTCTATGTAATTATATGCGAAATTGCATAGTACTTAATTAAATGCAGCAGGTTAGAATCAGTGTCTGATGGTATTTTATTAGATTAATTATATTTATATGTCTGCTAGTTCCATAATATATGGCTGCATGGTGTGTGAAGTTGTTTAGAATGTATTTAAAGGGAAAAATGTTGAAAATATAAAGGCTAGCGGCTAGAGTAATAACACAGCAGTAGAGCATTAGCCTTGCATGATATAGGAAGGACTGGGGTTCAATTCTTGGCATCCCATATGGTGCAAGAGCCTGCCAGGAGAGATTTCTGAGTACAAAGCCAGGAATAACCTTTGAGCAGCACCAGCTATATCCGCCCACCAACCCCCTCAATAAGAAAGACTAAGACAGGATATAAATTCACCATTTATAAATAAAAGTATATATTGTGATTATGTGTTTTATATAAACATGTTGTATATATAGTAATCACTTAGACAAGCATTTATCATTCGTTTACTTACATTTTGAGTTGGTATGTTTGTTGTACATAATATGGTACTTGGACATTCATTTTCCTTCTTTTTCTCTCTTTTTCTTTTCTTTCTTTCCTTTTTTCCTTTTTTGGGCCACACTTGCTGATGCTTAGGGGTTAATCCTGGCTCTGTGTTCAGAAATTTCTTCTAGAGTGGGGACCATATATGATACTGGGGATAGAACCCAGGTCCGTCCTAGAGCAGTCATGTGCAAGGCAAATACCCTACCACTGTGCTATCACTGTGGCCCCTTCCTTCTCTCTTTTGTTCAACCTTTCTTTTATGTTTATTTGTTTGGGGGTCATACCTGATAGTGCAATGTGCAGTAATTACTTCTGGCTTTGTACATAGTAATCAGTACAGGTTAGCTCAGAGAAACATGTGGGATGTCAGGCACCTAACCTAGATAGGCGAAATACAAGAAAAGGACACTCCCTGTTCACCTATAGTTTAGGAACTAAGATACATGATTCAGTCATTATTTTCCTTACATCCACTACCTAGAAAGAATAATACATTAAATAATATATTTAAGAAGAAATTAAAGAACAGTATGCTTCTTTATATTGGAAGGGTTTTTATTTTTTTAACTAAAAAATATCTTTGGGTCACACTCTGCAATGCTCAGGACTTACTCCTGGTTCTATACTCAGGATTCACTCCTGATGGTCTCAGGGGATTAAATGGGATGTCAGAGATCAAACCCAGATTGACAGCTTTTAAAAATAGTACCCTAGTCACTGAACCTCCAATTTGGAAAGTTCCAGTCACTTCCAGCCTCCACTTTGGAAGGTAATGTTTTTGAGTTTTTGGCTGGAATTGCAGTATTTTCCCACAAATTACTTCAAGGGAGGTTTGGAAATGCAGACTTCTTTAAAAAGTTACTTATTCAACTAGTGCCATTGATTCTATGAGAGAAGATGACAGAACTGGATACAAATAGAAGCAATGATAAATTGAATGTGTCATATCTGATTATCATATAGTAGCATATTTTAGGCTACTTAGGAAAATGTTCTTATCTAAACTAATTTTCCATGATGTTATAGAATGATATCCGTGAAGAAGAAATTTAATGCTATTTGTAGACTTTAAAATATGAGAAAAATGATATGGCAAAAATAACTACAATTTCTGTTATGTGACCATGTAATGTATTTGTAAAGAGTAATACAAACATCAGTTTGTTCTACAGTACAAAAGTAATGTAAGTTTCGTTCTGAAAGAGAACATTTGAGAATGGTATATAAATAATTATTCCATTTCCTTTTTTTCTCCTTATAAAAGAAAGACTTTTTCTTGAGAGCAGGTGAAATCTTATTTAATATATGCTTTAGTAATGAGGGTAGTAGCAGATCACTGACAGACATTAGAAATTCTTATATTGACTGTAAGTTGATAGAAAGTAAGATGTAAAAAGTGACCATTGTTATTTTTTAATAGAATAAGTAGGAATTTTCAAGTATCTTTACTTCATTGGATTTTTTTTATCTAAGTCTTAAATAAAGTTAAAACAGAGTCTCCACTGTTAAGAAGAAACAGACCATGAGATTAGCAGAAAAGACTGCCTTTCTCAATGAATGCAATGAATGAGTCCAAGCTCAGAAAAAAAAAGTTTCTTGGCCAATGAAAGGCCACTTATCCATTATAAGCAAATGACAGCTATTTTTTAAATACATTTCCATGCCTTTTGAATTAAAAGTGAAAAAGTGCAAAAAAATTCTTTCCTATAATCATAAAACATTTAGAAATGAAAGCACATTTTTCTCATTACAGTAATGGAACTCTGAAGACTGATGCCTTCATTGCAAAGGGGAATGACCCAATATGGTTAAAAGCAATTAGATAGAACAACTTCCCATTTATTCAGAATTATCTGGCTAAGAATTGTCTTGCTTTTGCTAACCTATAAGTATAAATTTGATAATTCCATACTTGTTTTCTAACAAATGCTTTTCAACCACTCTTCTGTCCTGGGTTCTTCACAATGCAACTAGAGACAAAAAAAATTTCCATGATAACAGGAAATGAATCAAACTCAGTTCTTTTCTAAGACTGTGAAACAAATGAAGGAAATCTCTTTGCTTCAGTCTCACAAAATACATTGGCAGAAAATTCATGTGGCATAGCTCTTTTGATGTATTTGTTTTCTGAATCTTTTAGTAGTGAGCTCACTATCATATGGAGGATGAACAATTGAAGCTAATATTCCCCTGACAGTGTTCAGATTGGGAGAAATTAACTTCTAATTTTTCAAATGCCCTAATAATTCTTATATGTTCTACTGAGTTAATAATGGAGGAGACAAGATAGAAGGCTTTAACTTGGCAAGCAGGGATAACTCTGTGGAATCCTATCTGTGCAGTCCCCATACTAAGCAGTATGAGTGATTCTGGGAACTGGAAATGATCTAGGTATCCACCTAGTCTTCCTTTCCATTCATGTTATATACACCATTTATATACAGCATAGAATTATTATATTTGTGGGGCTAGAGAGAAAGCATGTAGGTAAGGCTCTTGCCTTTCATGCAGAAGGTCATTGGTTCAAATCCCGGTGTCCCATATGATCCCCTGTGCCTGCCAGGGACTATTTCTGAGCAGATAGCTAGGAATAATCTCTGAGCACCACTGGGTGTGGCCCAAAAACAAGAACAAAAACAAAAACAAAAGAATTATTATATTTGTGATCCAAAAGTAATTAGTTTATGTTATATGCAATTGAATTATTGTTGAAAAGTCTTTTAGTTAAAAAATACTATTTTGATTACTACGTACTGAATTTACTAGGGTTGAGTTAGGGAAAATTTATGATATCACATACACTTATGGTTCCAAATAATATTACTTGAAAAATATAATCAGAATCATAATACATGCTATATTAAAAATATTTTAATGTCCTATGTCCTTTCTTTCTGAATAAGTCCCATTATCCTTCCAACATAGTTCAATGGAAAAGTTTGAGGGTAGCGTCTCTTGGCTTATTTAGATTAAACTTAAATTGCACTGTTTGATTTTTCCTCCTTTTATTTTTAATGTAAAATGTATGGCTACATATGAAAGATTTATCAGTAAATAGAATCCTATCTTCTTAGCATCAGAGAAAAAAGATATTGAATAACTCTCATATTAGTTGAAAACTAAATTCTCACTATAACTGCTCCTTCCATACCCAAATAAGGTCACTGGCCTACTTAAAATTTTGGTGAAGTGAAGTTATCAGGAATGAATTTTCTATTTTAAGGTTATAACTTAAACTCATATCTGAGAAATGAAATAAAAATCATTCAAGTAAAAATATGCAAAACAATAAATCATATATCTGAACTATTCAAAACTACGTTGAATGAAAATGAATTTTATTTGAACGTGTGTTCTTAAAGCAGAGGTTAGATTATAGTAGTAAAGGAAACCTTTGGGTTACTATCATCCCTCTAAACAACATTCAAGATTTTGCAAGAGCTATGTAAGCAGGACAGAGCTTTCCTTTAAATGAGTATTTTTTTTTTAATTTAAACATGGTATCGTTACCACAAAGTTCACTAGTTTCTAATTGTGAGTCATTTCATCTGTTTTGCCAGTTTCTAATATTAAAGCTTCTCTACTGTGAATTTAAGTAGGCAACTTTCGACCTTCCAAAACCTTTTCTTCCTAAGTATTAATGACGTCACTTATCTATTTCCCAAGCGCTTTCCCCTGTCCAGTATTTGGTAATGATCATCCTTTGCTTCACTGACTGTTCAGGGAACAGTCTCCCTCATCCAGTCCCTCGCCATTCAATGAAGCCCGATGTTCTTCACTGTCCTGTCTGACTCAGGTCTTCTTTAATGAGGTTTTAAATCGCAGAGTCCATCCGAAGGTCTATTCCTTGCTGTTCTTTTTTTTTTTTTTTTCTTTTTTGGGCCACACCCGGCGGTGCTCAGGTGTTACTCCTGGCTGTCTGCTCAGACATATCTCGTAGCAGGCACGGGGGAGCATATGGGACACCGGGATTCGAACCAACCACCTTTGGTCCTGGATCGGCTGCTAGCACGGCAAACACCGCTGTGCTAACTCTCCCGGTCCTATGTCCTGCTGTTCTTTGTTACTTTGAATTACCTTCATTCTCATCCACTTGGGTGATATATATCTTTAATTCTTCATCTTTTCTGAGGGATTGTGATGTCTTACTTGAAACCTCTACCTATACCCTTTCCACATTAACAGAATCCTCATATGTCTCAACTGTTACATTACAGATATTTACTTAAATTACATTTCAAATAAATATTATAGATATTTACTCAATTTAATTGAGAATAAAATCTCCACAAAATCTTGTAAATAAATTTCTTTAGAATCACTCTTATAATAATTTCTTACAAAATTTTGATGAATGGACTAACAGAATATGGTAGGCCCATTTAATAGAATTGTCTTCACTCAAAAAATGGAATAATGTACAATATATGCTACGAACATTCATGAATGCTGAAAACATGATGCTAAGTGTATGGAATCAAATATTAAAGACCACAAATTACATGATTCTATTTATGTGAAATAGTAGTACAGAGACAGAAAGGAGATTAATGATTGTCAGGTGTTTGAGGAGGGTCAAAAAGAATACTTTATAAAATGGGACTGATTTGAAGAGATCATGAAACTTCTGATATTCAACATTTGTGATTTCTGCACTTCTTTGTGTTTTTTTTCACGCACCGAATTGTATACATTAATAGAATGGATTGCATAGTATATTAATTCAATTTTGATAAAAATATCTGTACTACCCTCAAAATTCTGTTATATAAGCTAAATGACTGATAATATAATTTTATTTTTTCTTTCTTAAAATGTTATAGTATTTTTCCTTAACCTTATCCTTTATTTTAAAATTATAACACTTTAATATATGTGATCTGTGAAATTGACTTGACAAATTCAGATATGCTGGAAGAAGACTTTAAATTTCTGACTCATATTTAAATTTTTCACTCGTATTCAAATCAGTTTTTTTTTTGATTCTCTAATACTGGATGGGCAACATAAAGTTAAAAATTAAGTGGTCACTGGGAAATAATGTGATGGTATCATCACTGAGGTCGCTAAATGATCACTTACCATTATCTATAATAAAACTTTTTTAACAAAGTTAATTAACCAGGCCTGGAACAACAGTATAGCATATAAGGCACTTATCTTGCATGTGGTTAATCTGGGTTTGATAGCAAATAGGAACTATATATATCTAGATATAGGCATAGTTCTACATATAGATATAGAACTATATCTATCTATCTTTTTATCTATCTATCTATCTATCTATCTATCTATCTATCTATCTATCTATCATTCTATCTATCTATCTAGTCTTTTGAGCACTTCCTCCCAGGAGTAAGCTATCATTGCAAAGCCAGAAGTAAGCCCTGAGAACCATAAGATATAATAACCCCACAAAAACAACAATCCATGAAAAAATAGCTGACTAAATTTTTCTCTAAGAGAAGTCATTATTTTTACTGTATTATAAAAAATGCAAAGCTTCACTTTACTCCAATGGGCCTACTCATTTAAGGCTCTTATTTGAACAATGTCTTTAAACACAGTTTAAAAGAAAGTTATTAGCTAAAACATGCACAATAGCACCAAGATGAATTTGTATTGATTCAATAAACATATACAAATCAGCCTCAGTTGGAAGTTAGAAACTAATACATTGGCATTACATGCAATAGTTCAAAACACTCTATTAGTAGAAATTTTTTTAAAAGATAGATAAGCAGGGAAATTGCTTTCACACATGACTGTATCTCACACCCCTAGAATAGATATTGAACCTGACAAAGGCTAAAGATTTCTTTAAAAAAAAAAAACGAGGAAAAAGCAATATTTTAATTGAATTCCATAAAAACACATTAATGCTGCAATGTGTGATCACAAAGTTTATACCTTGTGTAAGAGAGAGATGCCATGTGAGAAATAACAGCAGATAAGAACTTGGTATTCAGAGAATTGAAGTATATTAAATAAAATTTAATATATTTATTTTTTCTCATAAATGTTCATAGTAGCACAACCCAATTAAACTATTAGATTTTTGTCCCCCCCATTAACTTGGGCTAATTAGATTTCTCATATCT
The DNA here is from genome assembly GCA_004027635.1 of Crocidura indochinensis. Taxonomy (NCBI): domain Eukaryota; kingdom Metazoa; phylum Chordata; class Mammalia; order Eulipotyphla; family Soricidae; genus Crocidura; species Crocidura indochinensis. The sequence goes on along the minus strand of PVKC010002216.1, from coordinate 20,677 downwards.
TCATCTTTTATTTGACCATTCTACTAAAAAAAAAAGAGGAGTAGAAGGAAACCTGTTTTTCAAATGTCATTTTTCAATTAAACATTCTACTCTTTTCAAATATTTCCCTGCCCCCTCATCCTTACTTGCACCATGAATCTAACATGCTATATTAAATCATGGTGAGTTGCTAAGCTTTTCTCAGTATGTGTGTTAGGAAATGGGCCTATAGGCCTATCATCTCCCTAAGACAACTCTGCAGCTGCCTGTGTATAATTTACCTATGAAAAAGTGACATCCACAGTGACATTGATTCAGCTCATTTTCAGAATCCCTGGCAATCTTTTGGCTATCATTTCTGCGTTAACCTCTGTGTTGCTCACTTCAAGCAAGAATCCTACCAGATACTTTTACAAGAATTCTTACCCTCAATACCTGATGAATCTCCCTTTCTGTATCATTTCCTTTGATAGTGTCTGATGACACTGTTCTGTCTTCAGAAAAGGACAAAAGTACTTGCTAGTCAGGTTAGCACTATTTTCCCTTGGACAAGGTTAAATTGTAATTATTTAATCTACAATTAATGTAGCCAATCTACCTCCTCTCCATGTATGCAGAAGCACACACACACACACACACACACACACACACACACACACACACACACACACACACACACACACTTCTTTTGGCTGTAAATGTTGACTCATTCAAACAGTATTCAGAGTTGAACCTGATCTCTCTTCACTCTGAAAGGTCCCTAAATCCATCACAATGGTTCCTTGTCTAAGGTCTTCCCTTATGCATTTCTTAAGTATATAATTTTCTCTTTAATGTTTGAAATAAACTTTTTCAAGACTTTTTCTATTAATTAACAAGATGAACACAACTGAGAAACTTACAAGATTTGCAGTTTCATAGCGTCCAAGTGAGACCTACTAAATGACAAATTATGAGAGTGGTCAACATTGTTTCAATGTGATTCTGAAAACTCTAATTTGAGAATCAGTGGTCTCTGGTAGTTGATTTAGAACAATATTGAGAAAAAAAACAAAGGACTTAAAAGTATGTTTACAAAGGAGAGATATGTTTTTTTAATCATTTTGGTACATATATCTTCAAGTATATATTATATTGTGCTATTTAGGAAACTGGGAGAAAACTATAAACAGGTCCTGGAAAGATAAAAATCAACTCACTATTTCCTTAATTAGAGAGAGATGCACAAAGGAAGACAAGTAATACATAGAAAGAAGTGAAATGAAAGGAGGGGATTTTGCCAAGCATGTGATGAATATATACACAATTACACTCCTGATTTTAATAGATATAATTTAAACCAATTTCACCAATGATCAAAGTATTAGGGATAGGAGGACAGTGAAAATAGACCTTGTTGGTCTATCTTCCCTTTGAAAAATAGTCTCACTAGACTTGCCAAGTGAACAGACCAGGGGGAGGAGAAATTCTAAATTCCTTTCTTTTGATCTCCATTGGTGATGATAACTTGCTGTGCATACAAATGTATTCCTTTACCATAATCCTTCTGTAATTATTCCCACCCTTGTGTTTTCCTGAATGTGACATTAAAAAGAAAAGGAAAGAGGAGTAAATGAAGGCAAAGTTTAATATAATAAAATAAAATAAAATTCTAAAATTAAAATAAAATAAAGTAAATTAAAATAAAATTGAAAGTGTTTCTTATTGAGAGGAATGACTCTATAATGCTTAGAAATCACTATTGTTTAACAATTTATTGCTGTTTTCCTGATTTTCTTAATAATTTTTGAGTAACAAAAGCCCCACATTATTATTAATATTATTGTTTTTTCTGAATCTCTCAATGTTGTAGCTGCTACTACTGAATGAGTGTGCTGATACACTATGCGGACACCCATGGACTAAAATAATCTCAGATGTGAATGTTTGAATAATAATCCGTGTTGACAGGTAACAGAAAAATCAATAATCTATTTGTCATTAGTAAACAGGAGTATAAAATATGTTTAACTCATGTTAAACTGAACCTGACAGTAATATTTGATCTTCAGTGCCATCATCCTACTATAAGGCCTCATTGAAATCATTGGGTAAGATTCATACATTCATGTATTACCCAATCCTTCTGCAGCTACAAAGCACCATACCCTTTGCTAAACTCTGGAGATGGCTTTTACTTTGGCTTTTACTTCTTAAAGACATAAAACTCATTCCCTATGAGAGTCAGAGGATTTAATAACTTTAATGACATACATGATGACAATAATACGTGACCATAACAAGTAGACTAAAGGAAAGTACAATATTATTCTGTTGTTTTTAAAGATATTTACCTAAGCTAGGTGTTGTCTTATTAGGACTCAAATGGATTCCATTAAGGAGGTGAGATTTCTGGAGAAATCAGTACATGATGAGAAGCCCGTCTACTTCAATAGCTTTGAGAGAAAGTATTTTTGCGATTCCTGGTAATACTTAAATCACGTACTTCTAGAACCTAGTTGGCCTAACAATTCCATGACTAGGGCATCAATAATCACTCTCACAAGAGACATCTAATGTATGAAACATATAATGCTGATACATATTTTTTATTTTTTTATTTTTTGGTTTTTGGGCCACACCCGGCAGTGCTCAGGGGTTACTCCTGGCTCCATGCTCAGAAATTGCTCCTGGCAGGCACGGGGGACCATATGGGGCACCGGGATTCGAACCGATGACCTTTTGCATGAAAGGCAAATGCCTTACCTCCATGCTATCTCCCGTGCCCCGCTGATACATATTTTTTTATTTTACACTAAAAACATCTTGCTCATGCTGAACAGATTAGTAGAATAAAGCAAAATACTGCCCTTCTATTAAAAATTGCCAGAGGTTATACCCATTAGCTCCAATGGAACTCCTTAATCTCAGCAATTTCAGTTACTTCCAACACCAGCAAAATCTCAGTGATTAAATTGCCTGTTAAATGTTTGATCTCAGACCGTATTTTAAGAGGGGAATCATGGAGAACAAAATCTGTACCAAGCTTGGGGCCCGGGAGATAGCGCCAGGAGTAATCCCTGAGCGTCACTGGGTGTGCCCCCCCCAAAAAAATAATAAAGTTGTGCATCTCTTACCCTCAATCAATTAATGCAAATATATCTAAAGTCTAAAAAAGGAAGAAAAACACAATCAAATGCAAATCTTAGGTGATTTGTTAAACTTGTTAGCAGTTCAATTAATGTGTCATTTAAACTATCAAGTCGAAACTTAAGAAACAAGAAAAATAAAAACACTAGAACCATCATTTGTGAAATAACTATAAAAACCCCTTTCTGTAGAAAGAGCTCCAGGATTGAATTTTATCTAAGTGGCTCTTTATCAATTCTATTTTAATTATTTGCTATAAATCATTTTAGTAAAAGTATCATTCTGTAGAAAAAAGAAGAAAAGAATCGATATTTAAGAAAGAAAGAAAGCAGCATTATTTAACAAAATAAATAGTGCTCAAACCAAATAAGATTGCATAGACATAATTATTCACAGTACAGAAACTATCAAAGCATGTTTAAAACTTGTATTATGTTTTCATCAATTCTTTTCTCTTTTTTTTAATCCTGGTCTGCCTTTCTCTATTACTCAATATCTTTCTTTGTATATCTTTCAGCCCTATTGCCCTTTTTTGAGTAAGCTTATGTCCTATGCAATTCATCACGATGTTTTTAGCTCCAGGTACCTTGTCCATACTGAGAAAGGCCAGAATCAGAGAAAGCAATAGTCAATTGAAGACGATATACTGGTGCCAGGGAAGAGACAAGAAACAACTGAGTTTGAATGTCCCAGACAAGAAAGACCTTGAGCTTGGCTTCTTTACTGGAGGCTGAAGGTTCTGTTTTCAAATCGGTGGTTGTCACCACAGAATGAGCAATTACCTCTCAGAAAGCCAGATTGAAAGAAAAAGTGGAGCTCACTAAAATGTAAGTCTAGCACTCACTATCCTAGTATTTTATCACCGTCGTATGTGTCCAACTTTAAATATCTGTCCTAATCTACACTATAATTAATTATGCTTATTTTTTATTTTTCTCTATATTTTAAAAAATAATATTCCTAATATATTTAAATCATTGAAAATGTATGAAGTTGATAACTTCATACACATTTGAATATTGGGATGTGTGTTCCTTGGGCAGTGCTATCCAATATGATTCATATATAGTTTGTGACTTTTTAATGTTTTTGACACAATACAGTCACACACACAAGGTCCTGTGATATCATAGATTTGATAAATTTATTGTAGATTGAATCAACTTAGTATTGAATACTAGAGCTTTGAACATTTTTATTATGTTACTCTTTTTTCCTGCATATTTTTCTCATTGCTTATTGGCTGTACTATAAATAAAAGTTACATGTGCTCATTTTTTAAGCTAATAAAAAATAAATGCATCTCAGTTTATATTTATTTCTTCAAAAATATGAATCTGCTATATAAAGCAAGTCAAAAATATGATCCAATGTTTTATAATTGCCAATATTTAGTTAACACCATAACAAAAGACAAAAAATGATCAGAGGTAAAATTATTGATTCTACTAATTGGTATTTGCCAATTCCTCTAACAACCAACCCCCTTGCTTCATTGGGTATTTTCTAGCTTAACAACTAATATATTTTGTATATTTCTCTTAATTTATTTATATTTTACTTGGTTACACACTTAATACAGGATTTATTCATTTTTTTTCTCAATTATCCTATATAAGCATAAACATGTAGTGGCTTGTAGGCAACTTGTTATAGTAAAAAAACTTTTTAATATTATTTTACAACACAAATATATTCTATTATATTCAAATGAAATAAAATTAATAAGTGGTATTTAAAATTTTAATACTAAATTTATTATTCCTGTCATAAAGTCCTATTTGGTTATCCACAACTGACTTCTTTAGTCATTGAACAAATAATTCTCCGGTACTAACTACATCCCAGAAACTACTCTACATGCTGGAGATACAACAGTAAAGAAAGTACACAATGTCTTTTTCTCAAGAAACTTACATTCAAGCATAAATAAGCAGGTAAATAAATAATCTGCATAAATAATACAGATGCTGATAAGTACTACAGCTAAAAATAAAACAAGGTACCTCAGAGATATGGATAGCTCTACCCTTCAATCATTAAAGCTTTTTATTTTTTCCAATCATATCACTATGTAATATGTTAAGGTACTTAAAGTGTAATATATCACCTAATTTTCCCTAAGAAATTTTAAATGGGGTTGATTTCTTTTGTTTGAATTTTGGATGGGTTTTGGACCACAGACAGGCTCAGGATGTGTTACTGGTTTTGTGCTCAAGGTTCACTCACGGGGCTCATGGGAACTTATGCAATGGTCATGGGAACTTATGCCAGAACCTTTCAATAGCTTAAGACTTCAGATGGGAAATTTTGAATAATAATAGCATGATGCAATAGAATTAATCATGTCTCTCTCATGTAATGCTCTGATCCTCAATATAGTTAGCAGTCTTTCAAAGCAGAGAACATTTTAATTTCATACAAAGGTATGACATAGGAAAGAATTCAGTGAGGCAGCATCATGAGGACTGAGTCCCTCATTCTGAATCAAGGCATGCGGTCAGTCTCTCAAAGTTCAAAAACACAAGGGAATAGATATTCTACCAAAGAAAAATGAATACAGCCTTTGCATAAATCTTGTTTCTATCCCAGTGAAACTTCTGTCAGAATGCTGACCTACAGAACTGTAAGATAATAAATTGGTGTTGCCAGTGAAACCACTTCTGATGCAATCAGTTAGCAGTGACAGAAAAGTAATGCAATGTATCTAGAGAGACTTGTATGAATATGTCCTTTTGCACTACCTTGCTATAGAAAGTCCTTGATTATGTCATGTTTCGGTAGAGTTAAGTAAAGAGTCAAAGTCAACCATCGACAGATAGGTGGGAAGGACTCTGTCCAGAGGAAACAGTATGTGCCAATGTCAAAGACAAAAACTTGCTCAGATCTTGAAGAACAGCAAAAGCATCATGAGTGCAAAAGAAAACGAAAGGTAATTTAGTGAGCTGAATCGAACCAGGTCTTTCTAACATATGGCATCCCGTTCAATTTGAGAAGAGGGATCCTGTAAAGTAGTTCTGCTTGAAGGGGGGTGTCCTATAAAATTGGGATAGCAAAAAAACATGTTCTGGCATAGAATTTTTCTATGCATTTTACTTTTCATGCAAAGAGACTATAGGAAAACTAATCTGAGGGAGAAGTTTGGAATATGAACAGGAACTTGTTCAAGATGTTGGCCACAAGGACAAGTTGGTGAGGAATAGTCCAATTTTGGATATATTTCAAAATTAAATAAAATAGAGTTTTCTGATGGACTGATATTCACCATAGGGGAAATAAATGAGAAATGAAAAATGAAATGAGAAAAATTCCAGAGAGCTGAAGAAAATATTAGTTTGATGACAACCCATATACTTAATTGCTATCAATAATCATTCATTACTTTTATGTATTTTACATTCTACTGAATTTAAGTCTCTTACATTGCCTTCAATGTGGCACAAAACTATGATTGCTTTCACTAATTAAAAAAATAGAATTATACTTTAAAGAAACCATCAGCCTTTTCCACACTTGAGTCACCAGCACTGTGCAATTACCTCAAAGTACCCCGTCTTCAGTATTTCAGCAAATCCTAATCACTGTGCAAACTATACATTCTTCACTTGAGTAGTTTCTCATGAAACCTTTCTGAGATAAAACCTAATTTGAAAATCTAAATAAGAAAAATGATGCAGGTGTATGCAAATTCATGGAGAAGGGATTTCAGGATTATTAGATTCTGTACTTTGATTTTTCTCAGCAAAAGCAACTGGTTCCCATGGGATTTTATGTGGAAATGAACACTTTGGGGGTTTTTATGAAGTCTGAAATACTAAGCATAACTGCATTGCTTTCACTAATTCAAAAATGCTAATATAGTCTATAACTGGGTAGGGTGTTTATTTTGCATGCAATAGGCCTAGGTTTGAATTTTGACATTGCTTTTAGTTTACTGAGCCTCATCTGGAGTAGGTGTCTGTATCTACCATAGAACTACCAGACCAGCAGGCTCAGAATTGCCAGACATAGATAACAGTTAAAGACCCCAAATAACCAAAGATAGCTTGTATTTAAATAATAAAATTGAAAGTAAATCTGAGTGAACTTTTTCTAATTCATAGGAGTAACCTATATGGGCAGAATAAAATAAAACTTAAAGAATTTTAGTAACATAATGTAAATCTCTATAATTATTATTGTTATATAGATATAGTACTTTACTTTTTACTTTTATTTTTTGTTTTGACTCTTTTGACCACATCCGGCACTACGCATGGGTCCCTCTCTGCTGTATACTGCTGGAACTCTCCTGGAGATAACAGGGAGATATGAGATGCCAGGGATTAAAGCTGGGCAGACCTTTTGCAAGACAAATATCTACTGACACTAGTCTCAGAATGTAGTATTTTAGAATACATACTAAGCAATTCTAATTCACTTTTTTATTATTGCGAGAAAGATAATAAAATAACATTTATTAATATGTATTTTGAATACTATAAAGTTAAAAATATACGAGGTGTTTAGAAAAAATGGGAGAATACACTGGGAAGAGTTCAGGGCTTACTTTTTTCTCATTCTTTAATGCTACTCTGAGGATCAGCTACTTGCAAGGCAAGACCCTTAAAACCTGTACTATCTCTCCAGCTTAGAAACTCTTTTGTTTATTTTTTTGTTTTGTTTTGGGTTTGGGTCACATCGAGCAGTACCTAGGGGTTTCTCCTGGCTCTGAGTTCAAAAATCACCTCTGGCAGGCTCAGGGGACCGTATCGAATGCCTGGGATCAAACCCGAATTGGTCACCTGCAAGACAAACTGACCCTACCCACTGTGCTATTGTTCAGGTCCCCACCCTAGAGATTCTTAACTGAAAGAAAAGCAAAAGCCTGTAATTGGGTCTATGATCTTTTTGAAGGAAAAATTAGGTCCCCACATGATTGTTTGTGTTAAGATTGTCCTTTGCAGTGACATAGATGCTACAGTGGGTAGAGCACTTGCCTTGCATATAGAAACTTGGGTTTCATCCTTAGTTCCTCCTACACTACCCCCCCCCCACTTTAGTGATTCATGAGCTCTGGGCACTCTGTTGCCTCTGACTCTGCCAAAAAAAATTGAAGTTTGATTTTGTTAAGTAGTCATATAATCTGAGTAAATTCAATAAATGTGCATGAAATTAATGCTAGAGAGTTGATAAAAAGAGAAAGGAATATTCTATTAAGTAGTAAATATAATGTTAAAGCCAGTTAAGACATGAACTATTTAATTGATAATGGTAGATATGCCTAACACAAAGAACAATTTTTCATTCTGGACTTAATATAGCCTATATAATAAACGAGTTTGCTGTATAAATAATTATAGTCTGCATAATTGAAAATTCAGTAAATAGTATATCAAAACTATTATGCCAAAATAATCTGTCAAAATAATTAGTGGCATTGCCTTTTAAATTTTTAACTTAATGGTTGCTCTATTTAAGTTTATTTCCTCACCAAAATTATATCATAGCATTGCTTATTTTAATACATTCACTACATTCATCACAGATTTTTGATTATATGTTAAGATGCCTATTTTTACTAATCACTATGTATCACTATAACTAATGAAGATTTTTTTTCTTATTTCTTAGAGCTATCATTTGAAAAATGACTACTTGTCATATTTAATAGTGGTCTCTGATCCTGCTACCCTTTACTCTCAGTTTCGTTATAGGAATTGTTTTGTGATGTAGTAATAATTCACTTTCTAAATATGAATCTTTAGATTTGGTTTCCTCCTTGGTAGGTTCCCTAGTTTCTTTGTATGAGTATTGTTAAAACTGAATCAGGAAAATAATTAATTCTTGATAAAAATTAAAATGCCAATTTTTAGCAACATTGAGACTTGTCAGCAATAGATACTTAAACATTTATTTATTCTTTGAAAATCCTCACAGCAGTAGAAGCAAATAGATTCACATGTCCTTTCTAGTTTAAGACTTTTTTTAAATTAGAGTACTATGTTTGAAATAAAGAATTGAATCTGTATAAACCTATGTATGTGAAAATCATGATTGTTTCTTTCTAAAGCTTGTCTGCTCACTCTGTAGGCTTTTTACTTTTGTCTTTTTTGTAAGAAAGGACTTGTGATCTTTTTACAAATGTCCATTTATTCTCTCTTGACCTCATTCTCCAACTTTAAGAAAATAAATATGCACATTCTAAAGATCACTTTCCAAGGTGATCTTGGATCACCGACTTTTATGATACCAACTTTTATCTGATAGGTGGAATTCACAGGACAGTGGAAAACAAACCAATGACCTCCATGTATTGTTTTAATATATAGTGACTACACAGATTCAAAACCAGTTCCTTATGTACTACACAGAATTATTGCATCTTTGTAGGCTGTAACTTATTTGACAAAGGTTATGGCATGCGAGTTAAATCAGAGAAGAAAAGAATATTTCATCATGATAATTTTTTCCTGAAATAAAGTTCTAAAATATTGTTATTTCTAGTTCAGGATATATTTCAGTTCCCCAAAGACTTTTATCTCTCATTTACATAAAGCACAATAGAGCACAGAATATAATTTCATAGTAAAGCTAGAACAATAGAGAATTGTTATGAAGGTTATTTTTTTTCTAAAGCACAAGCATTAACAGCAAATTTTTTAGGTTGAAAAGTCCTTTATTTTTCATATTTAAGCAGGAAGGAAACTATGAGTTTTGGTTCTTGTTCCTTTATTTTTACCGCTACCTTAAGAAAAAAATCTTCAAATCTAGATTCTGAAAGTTTCTAATGTGTGGTACTGAAAAGAAGTAGGAGCATTAATGAAGACCTATGGGAGATTATTAACTGACACTCTGGAAATTTAGAGGTATTTGTTTGTTTGTTTTACCTATGCTTCTGTTTTAAAAATCTACACAGGAATTCAAGAGACTAATTTGAAACTATTATTTATTATCACACTATTAGAAAAGTCACTTTTCAACACAGAATCTTTTCCAGGTGTAAAGTTATTTTCAAATACATTACAAACCTAATATCCACATGTACTCAAGCTAATTATTGTTTTGAAGGACTACCATAAGTAAAAATAATTTAAAATATTTTCCCCAAAACTATTTAACAAAAAAAAGTATTTGAAGGTATTTCATGTTTCTATCCTTGGAAAATTTTTCTTCTAAGACAAGTTCTTATAACTATTGCTTAAATTTCAGAATACTATTAAAATAATCTGTCATGTAATGGTCACCAATTGACAACATTATATTTGATAATTTTAGTTGTTGTCCACAACTGGGTCTACTCAAGAGTTATTTTTCAATTTTTTTAAATCAGGGATCACTCCAATAATGCCTTTGGGAGCCAATGTTAGAGATTAGAATCAAATTGAGGTAGTTTGAATAAAAGGCACTACCTTGAGCCTTGTATTACGTTTTCTACCACATCATATTTTTTCTTTGATTTCCAAATTTGAATGTGTGGTTTCATGGTGTAATGGTTAGCATGCTGGGCTCTGATTTCCAAAATTAGGAATATTTAAAAATGGTCTATTAAAAATTTAAAAAGTCCAACAAATGGTTACTAAAAAGTAGCAAATTATATTAACTTCTGTGTAAAATATAATTATGTTTTGCTGGTTAAAAAGTAACAAATAATGTGGTTGTTAAATTCTATGAAAATGATAAATTAAAAAATTCATAAACTGCTTATGAGAGACATAGAAGAGGACATCAGGGAATAACAAAATATTTTATACTCAGAGATTGGATGAATTAATACTGATAATTATGTTTCTTATCCAAAGCACTATACAAATTCATTGCAATTTCAATTAAAATTTTGATAATACTCTCCAAAGAATTTAAACAAACACTATAAAAATGTAAGTATAAAACTCCAAGGAAACCAAAAACATTCTGAAAAATGTAGTTGCAAATTATCACTTTTTCTGACTGAAAACTATTCTGTAAAGTGATAGTGATCAAAACAGGTTGGTACTTATCTAAAGAGAATGACAGCTCAATGTACCAGAATTGTGAAGTCAGTAACAAACCTTCAGATTTATAGACAGTTACAATAAAAGCATTGGGTGAATAAAGTGGAGCAAAGAATTCCTCTTTAACAGGCAGATGGTGCCTCGAAAATGAATAAACACATATAAAGAGAGAAAACTAGATCCAAGTTGCACACTATACACAGAAAACAATCCAAAATTAATTAAAAATATAGAGATCAGACAAGAAATAATAATATGCATTGAGAAAAATATATTATTTTGCAGGATCTAGTTAGCAAAAGAGTATGGTATTCAATGACTACATTCACTAGCAAAGAAAAACAGAACAAAACAACAACAGAAGCAAGTGAGAGTATATGAAATTGAAATCTTTCTTCATGTCAAAAGAGACTCAGGAAAAAATAAAAGCACCCAATAGACTTAATTTTGTCCTGATAGATAGACTAGGGGAAAAAAAAAATATATATATATATGCTCAGTGTTTCAGAGCCTGAGAGATAGCATGGATGTAAGGTGTTTGCCTTGCATGCAGAAGGATGGCAGTTCAAATCCCAGGATCCCATATGGTCCCCCGAGCCTGCCAGGAGTGATTTCTGAGCCTAGATCCAGGATTAACCTCTGAACACTGCCAGGTGTGACTCCCCCAACCCCCCCAAATATATATATACTCAGTGTTTCAGATTAAGGATATATAAATGATTAATGAGGCTCAGAATAAAACACCTCAATAATCTCATTTAAAAATGGAAAGAGATTAATAGATACAATTGCAAAGAGAACATATAGATGACCAATAAGCCTAAGAAATGCTCATTATCTTTTAGTATCAGTAAAACATAAATTAGAATGACAAAGAGGTGTAACCTCACACCCCTGAGAACAATCTATTCAAAAGAAATAAAAAGAAAAAGAACATGTTGGTGTGGATATAGTGAAAAATGAATCCTCATTAATTGCTATTTGAGATAACCTAGTCCAGCCTCAAAAGCAATAATTTGAAGATTTATCCCAAATACAAAGGATTAATAGCACTCCAATTTGACCCAGCTATCTCATTTCTTAATTTATCTAACCCCCAAACACAGAAACATTAATTTGAGGATAAATATGCACAATGATATTTATTGCAGTTCTTAGTAAAGGAGCCAGAATATGGAAGCAATTAAAATGTCCAACTACAGATGCAGTGGACATGAATCATGGTACATAGAAACAATAGAATAACAACTAGAAAAAAATAAAGTACTGTCATTTCTCTGTATTCTTTATGATTTTTTGAAAAACCTATTTATTCACTGGTTTGTGTATGTTCTGTTTAGCTAACAGAAATCAATAATGTATGTCAAACAAGTGTATAGAAATGGTAATTGTTTGAGTCCAAATAAAGTGTGTGATATGGGGAAAAAAGTAATGCCATTTGCAGCAACTTGGATAAAGAAGAGGAAATTAAACTGAGAAATAAACAGAGGCAGATGGACAATAAAAAGATGATTTCACTCATCTGTGGTATATTGAGAACTGAATCAGGGGGTATAAAAATAGCAATTGATAACAAATCTCAGATACTATAATACAGACCAGAAGAGTACTAGGCAGGGTAAAGGGATGAAAGAGAGGAATAGAGAAATGGTTAGGACATAATAAGTGATAACAAATGCAGGGTTAGTGCAAAACTAGTGCCATAAGACTGTGCCAAGGGAAGTATCAACATGCCCCAAACCATTTCTGTCAATGATTAATTGGGGACAGAGCTGGAGGGAAGTAGTAGATATAGGAATGGGAAAGTGAGTTATAAGTATATTGGTAGCAAATAGCAGCAGCAGCATTGTACAATCAGACCAGAAACTTGAACCCTAATGTAATATTACCACTTAAATAATAATAAAATATTATAGGGACAAGAGCAATAGTACAACTGTTAGGAAATTTGCCTTGTATAGAGCTGACCCAAGTTTGATCACTGGCCTAAGAGCCCAGTAATTTAGTAATTTCTGAATGCAGTTCCAGGAGTAACCACTGAGAGAAGTTGAGTGAGGCTCAACACACCCCTCCACCCAAATAAATAAATAAATAAAAATAAAAATATATAGTTGTGATAAGAGATCACCTTTTAAATTTGTAACAGAATTAAACAGTATAACCACAGCAATCTAAAATTTAAAGCCTACAATTGATCCTAATATCTAAATGTAAAATTATTTATTTTTTTACTCTGAGGCAAGCTACACTTACACTCAGTTCTAAGCTAGGCAAATTTTGACTCACAGATAATCGCTGGGTTAATATAAAAAGTCATGTTTTCATTCATAAAATGTCTATTATGATCAGTATCTTTAAATCTGTCTTGGTGTTTAAGTTTAAACAGATACATTTGGCTAGCTGGTAAATTAACTATCTTAATGTGTCTTCAGAGCTTAATATAACATATGAATCCCTGTTTATCAACTTTCTTTTTCTTTCTTTTTTAAATTAAGGTCATTTTTAGTGATGTGCAGGGTAAACTTTGAGCTGTGATGAGGGGAAAATGCAGTGTTAGGATCAAACCCTACCACCTGAGCAGTATCACTAATATTTCACTTATTTGATCATGATGTTATTGATAGTGATCTAATGATCCTGATTAAAATTATCACGTGGATGGAAAGACATATGGACTATATAATCATGTTACTTCACATTGGAAGGATATATATCAGTTCTAGTCTTCATTATGACTCAAGTCATTGACACTCTGACATTTGTAACTGTCTTTCCACCCATTTTTTTTATCTATAGAAGAGAGGGAGAATGTTCCTAGCTCATTCTTGTACTGCTTCCAAAATGTGTAATATTTTAAAAACAACTGTTCTTGTGGAAAACAGTACAGAGCTTTCTCAAATATTTTAACATCTATAATGCTATCCATAAGTCTCATTTCAGGGTATATGAAAAGAAATAATATCATTATATCAGAAACAGGTATAAGAATTCCCAAATAAATCCTTGTAAACACAATTCACAGTAGCAATTTTATGAAACCAGACTATTATTATTCTGCTTTATAAAAAGAATAGACTCCAATGAACATGGATGCAATTAGAAAATAATTTATAGAGTGAAATTAACCAGTCTAGATAGACAGGTACAATGTGGTGTCAGAGTATTAAACTCATAGAATCACAGATAAAATGGAGATTGCCACAATCTGGGGTAAGAAAAATTGAGGAGATGCTAAGAAAGGAGTAGAACTTTTCAGTTAGGGAAGAGAGGTAAACTGGAGAGAATTGTATGCCACGTGGTACATATAGTTAACATAATCTAATATTATTAGCCTCTGATAAGAGACTATATTTCACATTATGTATTCTCATCATAATGAATACAACTTAAAAATTACAGCAGGCTCAAAGGATATATAATATCTTAAAAATGTTGTCAGAGAGGATCAAATTGTCTTTTCTATTTACATAAAGAAGGTTGTTTTGATAGAAATCTTACTTGTCTGATTCTGTCTTACTTAAAAAATAAAACAGCTGCATCAGTGGTAATATAATACGTTATTTTGATTTCTTTAAATTATATTTATGCTCTTTCAAAATTCTTAAAAGCAAAAGGTAATATACTATCATTTTAAATAAACATTTTTGTATCCCAGATTTAAAGAACATCTATATGATATGATCTACCAGTAAATTATTGAAATGAGTTATCATTAGTATTTAAAAATATTTTTGGCTTGCTTCATTCTGTGAAAAACAAATAGAAATATTTGAAACATCAAGAGTTTTATTTTTATCAAATCAAAATTTAATTAAAATGTAAAGCCTTAAAACAGTAATGCTTAGATTTATGGGTGGAATAGTTGAATATCCACAACACAATATTTCCTTGAAAACTATTTTATATATTTATTTATATATTATATAAACATAAATATATAAAAATATATTCTGTATTTATTTATGCATCAAATTTTTCTTTGCATAGCAATAAGATCTAAAAGAATTTGCAGTAGTTAATAATGCAATCTCTCTAGCAAAGTAAACCATTTTGCTGGATGATAATCTTTGGAGACCAGAACTGAGAAGGTTCAATCTCCAGACTGAAATGGAGCCTAACTTGGAAGCATGAGCTAAATTTCCACTCATGGGAACAACTCGAGGAGGGATTTCTATTTGCATCTCTCTGGAGAAGGCTCCCTAGACAGAGCTGGTAGGAAGTAGATGTCTAATGGGATTTGGCAGAAAAATTCTTACTCCTGTAATAAAACAGCTCCATATCCAAAAACATATTAACTCACATAAACATTTTCTAGTAATAGCATGTAAAATGAGAATTTGGGGAAAATAGTAAAAAGTATGTTTCAATGTTGGCTAAAAGAAGAAATAGAGAATTTTGTTTGCTTTTGAGCAAAGAGTATAGCAGTACCAGGCACATAACCTTTATGTGTGCATCTACGTGTTCCTTAGGAAGGCATGAGGCCCAAAATAGTAAACAAGTTATAATTCTACATGCATATATATGTATATATTTAATAAATCATAATATGAAGACTTTAATAATATTTCTCTTTTATTGGAACTATTGTCATATGTTAGACCTATACCCATAGGCCTCATTGTTCACAAATAGATATTTCATCCCAGATATTATTCTTAGTTTGTGACTAATTGCTAATGCATGTTTCTCCTTCTTTAGGTAAATGCTATAAGTCTTTTCATCCTAAAAAGAGACCTTTTCGGGGCCTGGGAGATAGCATGGAGGTAAGACGTTTGCCTTTCATGCAAAAGGTCATCGGTTCGAATCCCGGTGCCCCATATGGTCCCCCGTGCCTGCCAGGAGCAATTTCTGAGCATGGAGCCAGGAGTAACCCCTGAGCACTGCCGGGTGTGACCCAAAAACAAACAAACAAACAAAAAAGAATAAAAAGAGACCTTTTCAGGATAAAATAAAATGAGCCCTTTATCTGTCTACCCTAGTTGTTAGTAGTGCTAGCCACATATAACAATGGAATCAAATAATAATCTTCATTTTACTTTAATCACTCCAACTGCTTGAGAAGTCTTTCAGAGCCTAATGGAGAAGGAAAATAAAAATCATTCAATACCATGTGTCGTGACATTTCAGCATTCTATTACGTGTCTGTGCATGGTTAGCAATACGTATTTTTTGGAGCACTTTTCTATGAAAGGCCCATTACTCTAGGAAGCATAATGGAGTACTTAAAATCATGAGTCCTGAAGCCAATTCCATAGTGCAAATATTGCCTTTGTCATAAACTGTGAGCTTCTAAGTTATTTAAATTAATTGCAATTTATTTTCTTTAATCATAAATGTAAGAGTATCACAGTCATTACTTCATTGCCTTCCCACTCTCAAAGGTTAATATAAGCTAATTTATACTCAGGAAAGATAATTAAGGGGAATATAAGGTGAGTACATAAATTTGTTTTTATCACACACAAGATATGAAAAGATATGCTTTTCTAGAGGAATTAAAAAGCTTAACATATGTGTACCTACTACATTCTATTTCTTCTAATTATCATCTTCAAGTCTTTATTTACCTCTATTTCAAGTGTAACTGTTTTTCTTTTACTCTTAGGATGACAAAGGAAATTGACATTTGTTTTTAGTTTTCTGATTCAACTTAAATATAATGCTTTTTAGGAAACTTCATTGATGATGTGTTTTTATGACCATGATAATTATTCTAATAATTTTTAAAAAACCTCCAAGTTGTTGACAAAAGAAAAACAAACAAAAGAATAAAGACCCAAGGCAAAAAACATGGCATTTTTTTCACCGTCAGTAACCAAATTACCTTTTTCTTAAAACCTAAAACTATAAGGTAATTTATATGTAACAACAGCAAATTAAATTAAAAATAGTTTTAGCTCTATTGTTTCTTCCCTATATATTTTCCAGCAGAAAATATATTGATTCTAACAGTATATCTCCCCAAAGTTTCCAGTTAGTTATATACTGAGTCCTTGCAAATATTTGTGATTGATAGAACTGCACAGAATTCAAGACGCATTAATCTGAAGCATATAAATTCAGAGTCCTATTGCAATAAACACAAACATAAATGAAAAATTTGTTATATTTTCTATCAGTGTCAAACATAAAACTTTTTCAGATATGTTTTCAACTTAAAAAATCAATGAGTAGTGAAGTTAGTAGAGAGCAAATGATAAATATAGAACATAACTAAATCAAATAGATCTGTTAACTTTTCATCTAAATCATAGTCTGAGTGTAATATGGAGTTTCTGAAAATTATTTTGAATTCTTCAGCATCTAAGGAAAATATGTTCTATAAGTTTATTTTTATGGTAAATTTAATAAAGCAGGAGCCCATTTTCTCTGACTTTAATAAAATCAGAGATATATATTTAAAAATTAAAAAATGTGGGTCAGAGAGATAGCATGGAGGTATGGCATTTAAGTTTCATGCAGAAGGACGGTGTTTTGAATCCTGGCATTCCATATGGTCCTTTGAGCCTGCCAGGAGCGATTTTTGAGCATAGAGCCAGGAGTAAACCCAAACAAAATAAAAATGAAAAATTGTATAATAATTATTGTCTTTTTAAAAATGAACCTGAATTAATCCAAATGCTCATTTTTTGTGAGGGACAGGCTACACCTGGCAATTGAGGAACACATCCAGATTAGTATCTGGTCAGCAAGGTAAGCACCCTACCACTCTGTTATTATACTGGCTCCCACCAAATGCGCATATTTTTTACCAGAATTTTCAATATGATTTTTCCAAAAGATCATGCATTTCATCTAGTGTTGAGAGAATACACTAAACTGAGTAAAAGTGATATATTAAATCTAATTCATGTTTTAGAAATTTTGTTTCTTAACAAGTATGCTTCACAGTGAAAATTTTCAGCTATAGTTATACATCTAGCTTATTTTAATTTGCATGTCTTAAAATAAATATTTAGTATTTATAGTTGATATTAGCAACATATCAGGGGCCGGAAGAATAGCATAGAGGTAAGGCATTTGCCTTGCATGCAGAAGAACAGTGGTTCGAATCCTGGGATCCCATATGGTCCCCCGACACTGCCAGGAGCGATTTCTGAGTGTAGAGTCAGGAGTAATTCATGAGTGCTTATGTGTGTGACCTAAAAAATAAATAAATAAAAAAATATATTAGCAACATATCATTCAGACATGTCTTCCAAAAATGTTAAATTTGTATTCTTGAAATGCTGAAAATAGATACAGATATCAAAATAAACTTGGTGATCTGTATCACACTTAGAAAAGGAAAAGAATACAAGTAATAATCAGCAATAGCCTTGAAAATGTTTGCTTACTATTTCATGATTAAAAATAGTCCTGGAAATAGTAGCATGTCTAGAAAATATTACAATGTGCAAAATACTCCCAAATATTTAACATAAGAAATTTTTCCAATTATTGCTATTAGGATAGCTCTACACTTATAACCAGTGGAGTATCAATCATAAGCATTTTAAGTTTCCCTATGAACTGTTATTAAAATAGCCTTCAGCCTGTACTCATTTGGGGGAATTTTTCTCTCAATTAAAGACATCATGAGTATTGTATATATGACTAAAAGAGTAAGAAAGTCACGTCAGTATAAAAGTGGTGTTAAATCATGTTTTAAATATCAGTGGGTGTTAGCAATCATTGAAAAATTGTTTATGTAGCAGATATAAATCAAATTATATCCTAAAGAATGAAAAATTTGAATAGTTTTGAATGCATGATTAGCCAAGTACTAGTTGCACTTATTTTGAATACTGCAAATTAAATGGCATAGAATTATTTCAATTCCCTTACAAATGCAGTTGTATGATACTCCATTTCTGCTAAAAATGTGCATACTTAATTATGCACATGCATATTTATAACATGTATACCAGTTTGTGTGTGTTTACAGTTTGCCTCCAAGACTAAATAAATTTAAAATAAGTTTCAAAATTTAGCAACATATCACAACTAAAGAAGTGTTTATATCAAACACATTGTAATATAACTATTCATTGGTATCTGAAATAAAATAACAATAGGAGTTTCCAGTTAAACAACAGCAATACAATTGAAAATAAATCATTAGTTAAATTTTTATTTTATGTCAGATAAATTAAGTAAATAGATAAAAATGTCTTAATTAGTTGAAGAAAGATATTAGAAAACTCACTAGAAAGAAAATAAATGAGATAGAAATTTGAATAATATGTATCTCATTAAAACAGTATAATCTTGGATGCAATGAATGCCACCAACAGTCACTCCTAGTTCCTTGAATCCAAAATAAGGTCTTCTTTTCTTCCAGAATAATGTGTAGCAAAACCCAAATGAAACTATATCAAAATGAAATGTTTTTCCATGACTAAAGAAACTCAGACTGATTTAATAAGAAATCCCTTTGAATGGGAGAAGATATTTGCATAATATTGGTAGTAAATTTAAGTATACATAAAGTACTCATGAAATTCAATAACTTTTTTAATGGTGAGAAGAAATAAACACTCATAGTGAAGACCATAAGGATAGTTAGTATACATATGAAACTGTGTTCATTAACACTTATCCAAGAAATGAATATCAAAGCATTAATAAGATAAACTATCACAGCTATCCACTAGAATGGGGCTAACAAGAAAACAGTGTTGATGAGAATGTGGTGCAAAATGAATTATTCACAATTTGTGGGAATATCATCTTCATTTTTTCTCTATTAATAATGATATGAAGAACACTAAAAAAGGTAGGAATAGAACTTGCAACTGACACAGCAATTTTACATTTCTGTGTCTATCCCAAGAACACAAAACATATATTAAAATAACTATGCATATGTAGTTGGCATGCCTACTTAGCACTAAGTAGAATTAACAGCATATACAGAAACAGCCAAATGACAGATGAGTTAAGGAGCTGTGATGTATGTACACAAACAATATTACTTCACTATAAAAGCTATAAACATTTAGCTTGATACGATTTGAATGGAACTGGAGGTAACCATCTTTAGTGAAATAAGTCAGAGGGAGAGGGCCAATTCAGAGATTATTTCAGTCACCCATGATAAATAGGGAAACAAACAACAGGCACTATTAAGTGATGGCAAAGCCTATGGAGTCAGATATGAGGTTACTAAGCAGTGGAAAAAGAGGTGAAAGCAGGGACTGGAGGATAGTCTGTGAGGTTCTTGGACATTTTGGTGAGAGGTGAAAGTACAGAAACTTTATACATAAGCACAAAATTAACAACATTAAAACCATGTTACCTAAAGGGCATTAACTAGAGTTAATGGTTGCTTGCTTTTTTTGTTTGTTTGTTTTTTGGTTTCGTTTTTTGGTTCACACCTGGCAGAACTCAGGAGTTACCCCTGACTCTGCCCTCTGATTGATTTTGGAAGGCCAGGGGCCATATGGGATACAAGGACAGAACCCAAGTTGGTCTCACGTAAGGCGACCTGCTGTGCTATCACTCTGGCCTTAACATTAGTATTTTGTTGTTGTTGTTGTTACTATATATGGTGAATGAATTTACGGGTCAACCTAGAGATGCTTTTAGACAAAATTAACATTTCAGAAAGTCAG
>PVKC010002215.1:11942-44811 GCA_004027635.1 Crocidura indochinensis | reverse complement strand
GGGTTATTCCTGGCTATGTGGCTATGTGCTCAGAAGCCGCTCCTGGCTTGGGGGACCTTATGGGAAACCGGGGGATCGAACAGTGGTCCGTCCTAGGCTAGTGCTGGCAAGGCAGGCACCTTACCTTCAGCGCCACCGCCCGGCTCCCAGGCCTCCCAATTCTTACCATAGGCTATGTTCTTTACACTGACTGTATAGAAAGAGGAGGTACAGTAAATGCACCCCATATACACCTCAACCCAGGCTCTTTGCCTGGTCTGTATTGTGAATTGGGGGGACAAAAACAAACAAAAAAAAATACACCTGAATGTCACCGGGTGTGGCTCAAAAAAACAAAAAACAAACAAATAAAAAGAACTAAATAAGTAAAAGAAAACATACAAATAAAATAGAATGAGTTTGTCTACCAAAAATATTCTTTTATTTGAATTTTGATTCAACATGAATTGAAAAGTCACTTAAATAAGAACTCTGAGACTCTCTGAGAAATTGCTGATAATAAATTTAGAAAGGAAAAGGGCAGAATAATAGGTCTTCCTTGGAATAATCTTTTAATAAACCAACCTTGTTCCAATAATTAAAAACCTAAAGAAATTATTGAGTGGAGACTAGTATTAAATGCTTTGACTACTAGATTTGCAAAGAGATGGAAATAAATATTAAATACTTTCTTTTACCAAAAAGCAACACAAAGCCCAGAAGAGCCTTTTGGCAAGGGCCACTTTTGCAGGATGGGCTGGAAGAAACAGTCAGTAGATGAAAAAGGAATCTGGGAGTGAAAACACTGGGAAAAGGGAATCAAGTTCAGATCTTTCCCTGAACTTGGCAGGTGTCCAGGTCTGGGCTACCATCTTGACTTGTTAAGATGACTTGCTTTTGTCCCTGAAATTTTCTCAGCCTCCTCCTTCATCTGAAACACCATCGCTCAGCACCACATTAACTCTGAACACAAGCTAGATGATCTGATCTCTGGATCTTTCTGATCCTCCCTCTGAAACACTGTTCCCTAAAACCCCTCTAGCTCTGTACACTCCGATACAAGGATCGGGGTCCTGTAACTGTGTAGCACCCTGGCAAAAGAGTCAGCTGCCGGCCTGCTCCTGTGGGCCACAGAAATTCCACGAGTAGTTAAACCATGATCTAAACAAAATTCTGTTGAGAACACCCAAAACTTGATGTCTCCCCAAAAGGAAATTGAATCCAAGCGGCCTGGTAATGACACCGACCTGAAATTTACCTGGTGAGAGTAAAGACCGTTCATCGGCCACCATCTGGGCTTGTGTCCTCTAAACACCCTTATAGGCTGGGACCATGTTACACCCTCTCAGAGGCCGCAGAACTCACATTTTTCCTCCAGGCTCAGCCTCAATCTGCTCACGAGCCTGCAAACACATGGCTGTTCACCAGTGCCATTTATTTTTGAATTTTGGGCCACAATTAGTAGTAATCGGAACTTAGTCCTAGTTCTGTCTGTGCTGAGGGGTCATTTTTGGAAGGGCTGTCGGAGACTGGGAGTCAAGTCCAAGATAAACAACATACAAGTGTTCTGGGGCCCGGGAGATAGCATGGAGGTAAGGCGTTTACCTTTCATGCAAAAAGGTCATCGGTTCGAATCCCGGTGCCCCATATGGTCCCCCGTGCCTGCCAGGAGCAATTTCTGAGCATGGAGCCAGGAGTAACCCCTGAGTACTGCCGGGTGTGACCCAAAAACAAAACAAAACAAAACAAAAAAAACAAGTGTTCTAAGTAGGCTGGAGCAATGGCACAGCAGTAGGGCAATTGCCTCGCATGCAACCTATCCCAGACGGACCCCAGTTAGATTTCTGGCATCCCAAATGGTCTCCCGAGCATGGAAGGCTCAGGAGCGATTTGAATACAGAGCTAGGAATAACCCGAGTGTTGCTGGGTGTGACCTGAACACTCCCCACCCCCGCCAAAATAAAGTGCTCTACCTGCTGTGCTCTCTCTACAGCTCCACAATTTTTTAGTTAAAAAAAGAGGGGCAGGGGCCCGGGAGATAGCATGGAGGTAAGGTGTTTGCCTTTCATGCAAAAGGTCATCGGTTCGAATCCCGGTGCCCCAGATGGTCCCCCGTGCCTGCCAGGAGCAATTTCTGAGCATGGAGCCAGGAGGAACCCCTGAGCACTGCCAGGTGTGACCCAAAAACCAAAAAAAAAAAAAAAAAAGGGGCAGAACTATAGCATAGTATGTAGGGTGTTTGCCTAGCACGCGGCCTACCAGGGTTCAATCTTTGGTATCCTATTTGATCCCTTGAGTGCAGAGGTAAGCCCTGATCACCGCTGGGTGTGGCCCAAAAATCAAAAGGGAGGGCAATACAGCTGGAGTACAGCAGGTAAGGCACTGTCTGCATGCTACTAAATTTAGATTTGACCCCTGGCATCTATATGGTCCCTGAATCTTGCCAGGAGAGATTCCTGAGTAGAGAACTGGGAGTAACCCTAGCATTGCTGGGTGTGACTCTAAAACAAAACATTATTTTTAATGTTTTGGGTACAGCCTAGGTAATGAGTTACAGTGGTGCTCAAGTTTCTGGTACTAATGTACAGCTACTGCACTCTGGCCATCAAAGTGCCGCTGAACCTCAACCTGTCCGTGTCACCTCTGGTCTAATGGCCCTTCCCACCATCCCACTGGCAGTTATGGCTTGGGTGCAGTTACCTCCCTCAGCCACCAATCCTATGCTTCAGACCTCCAGGCCAGTTTTCTTGTAACTAAGGGCAGCTGGAGCTTCATCTAACAGACCTAGACAATCCCCTTGGCAAGCAACTGGGGCTAGACTGTAATCTACTTGTTAAGCCAGACACCCAAGGGTTCTAGTCTATGAGGACTGTGGGACACAGGTGTGGGTGTTCTGGCTCCAACTTTTTATGATGTTTTGGGGACCAAAATGATGGTTCCGATTAGAGGGTTGCTCCTGGCTCTGACATACCAGGGACTGAACTGCAAGAAAGGCAAGTACCTTACCCCTTGTACATCATTCCAGCCCATAGTTTTATTTAGTAGCTATCTTTCCATCTATTTATAATAGATTGAGGTTGTCCTTTTCTTGGGGAAGGAAAATATAAAATACATTCAACATCCAGAGTACTCTTTTTGGTCAAATAAAGACTCAAGGACCATGCCATGACCTTGCCAATACTTCAGTACTATTCGTGTAGGAATATTTTGCTTTGTGTGGCCTCAAAAGGGTAATTTTCTCATCACAGTTTTCTTTATATGCTGACAAGAACGCACATAGAATCCAATTCCTACATTTGCCTCTTGGGTCCAGGATGACTGATGCTACTTACTAGTTCATGAACATGTTAAAGAATTTTTTTTTTTTTTGGTCTTTTTGGGTCACACCCGGCAGTGCTCAGGGGTTATTACTGGCTTCATGCTCAGAAATTGTTCCTGGCAGGCACGGGGGACCATATGGGGCACCGGGATTCGAACCGATAACCATCATGAACATGTTAAAGCCTTCCAGCTGATGATACAAGAATCTAAAGAAAAAAACTGGGGCCAGAGAGATAGCACAGCGGTGGGGCCTTTGCCTGGCAAGCACCGACCCAGAACCAATGATAGTTTGAATCCCAGCATCCATATGGGCACCCGTGCCTGCCAGGTGTGATTTATCCTGAACAGAGAGCCAGGAGTAATCCAAGTGACGCCGGGTGTGGCCCCAAAACAAAACAAAACAAAAATCTAAAGAAAACAAAATTATACTCTGGGTGCTGGGACATGTCTCAGTGATTCCTGCTTTGCAACCATGTGGCCACAGGAGGACCTTCAGGGATGAAGCACATATCAAATACAACTGGCAATGGCAACCACATTGACTGGTGCCACAAGAACTGTCTGCCACATTGTGCAGCAAGTTGTGTGCAAGCACCAGAATTAAGGAGGTGTGATCTGCAGAGCCACAGTACAGCAGGTAGGGTGCTTGCCTTGCATGTGGCTGACCTAGGTTCAATCCCCACCAACCCCACTTCGTTTCCAAGCCTGCTAGGAGTGATCCTTAAGCACAGAAGCAGGGGAACCCCTAATTAAGTATAGATACGTGTGGAAAACAAAATGCTGAGAATCTTTCTATTGTTAAAACACCCCCTCTCAAATAATGTAGTTATTAGTTTCATTATTTTTCACCCCCATTAAGGCAGGCATACAGATCACCAACCCATTCAAAGCCTTGGATGGAAAAAGGCACAAAGTGGAAGTTCAAGACACAGATGATTTATGCAAATAAAATGAGGCATTCAAACCATCCAAGTGCTTCAGCTGCTCTCAGGCAGCCTGTCAGATTTGATTCAAAGGCAGGGCTCTGAAAGTTGAGGTAATTTACCTTAATGATCCACTTAAAAGGAAGTAGCATTGACCATTTGCTAAAATCCCTGGGTTTAGCTAATGCTGCCCTAGATCCTGCCCTGCTCTCCCATCTGTTCTAAAAATGTGTCAATAGATCAAAAGCAAAGGGTGTGTCCCTCCTCCTTAGACATCAATTATTGTCAAGTTTGGGAATGCGTGCCATTTTTTTCAGGTAATCAAATTACCTTTGCTCCATTTATTTACATTATCTTTCTCTTTTGCCTATTTTCCTACAGGACAAGTTTAATAAATATTTGAGATTTAACTTTTTGAAACTAAAAACACTCTGCTCCCTCAAACAATAAGAAGCAGTCTCTCGTTTGTTGATGGTGGTAATATAAACTGGTTCTGCCACTATAGAAAACAGTATTTAAAAAAAAAAGTATAAATAGGGGGCCGGGCGGTGGCGCTGGAGGTAAGGTGCCTGCCTTGCCTGTGCTAACCTAGGACGGACTGTGGTTCGATCCCCCGGTTCCCCATATGGTCCTCTGTGCCTGCCAGGAGTGACTTCTGAGCGAATAGCCAGGAGTAACCCCTGAGCATCACCGGGTGTGGCCCAAAAACAAAAACAAAACAAAACAAAAAAAAAGGCATAAATAGCATGGAGATTCTACGAAGGATCCAGCAACTCCACTCATATATCTAGTTTGAGAAGATAAATAACTTTTTCTCTTGTCAAGAAAGAATGTAGTATGTATTTGTACATATATTTTAATTCAGACTCTTTTTAGAATAGCAACTCAGATCCCCAACCACCCTATCCCTCAGTCTAATTCAGTCATTACTCTTAGAAGTGGCTCCATCCTGCTTTTCTTTTCGTAATCAGTGCACCAGGCAGAATAGTCTTCATGTAACCAGCCCTAATGGAACACCAACAAAGTTGGTCTGCCATTGCAATTCCAGACACTTGTCCAACGCAGGCACATATTTTCAAGACGATTCCTCTCTGAAACCAGCAAGAGCTAGAGCTATCTCTGAGTATACTTGATTTCTACATCCTTCACTATTGCTTCCCCAAAACAGAGTATAGCATCACTTACCTCCAAAAGGAAGTTTTCTAAAAGCTACCCACACACCTCTTTTCAGAAGGGCCCTTTAGTTGTGCATAATGTAACAAAAGTGAACATGTAGGATAATGCTGTTTATTAAAAATATATTCAGGGAGAAGGAAGTCAGTGCATTTATGCAATTTTACATACAGATCTGAAGTATGAGGTTCCATTATTCCAACAGTTCATATAAATCACTGTTTCAGATAAGAGAAAAAAATGCTTTACACAGGAGATCAGCAATTGGTTCTAGGTTTGGTAATATGAGTAGGCTTGTAAAAATAAAACCACCTCTTCCATTATTAAAGAATGTCTCCATTATGCAGATTAAGTCTTTATAATTAATTTTTTTCTTGCATATAAATTAACTTGTTCTTGGAAAACAGCCAATCCTCGTGCCTTCTATAAATATAATTGCTGTATTTTGTCTGGAATGTTTTTGAGGTAACAAAGAAGCACTTTCAGTCATCTGTTGCTAGGTTATCCTTTCCCATCTAGGCCAACTATTAACATCAAACTGAAAACTCATACAAAAGCATTTCTCTGAGAATTATATACAGAGTATGACAATTTTGAACAGTGCTTTCATTTACAGTAGGGAAAATAAGAGTAGAGAAAACAAAAGTCAAGGGAAATGAGTTCAAAGAATGGCCATTTTGCTTCTGGAGAATGAGCCAGAGCATCCAGAAGTCACCCACAGAGGCTCTTAGAACCCAACAGTGCCTTTCTAATCCATACTGTTTCCCCCCTTTCTAGTGTTATCAATGGCATTCCCAACTGAGTTCCTCCTCACTGGAAAACAAACTTGCATCAGATCTCGTGGCTGTGTAAGTGGGGACTTTGTGCCTCAGTCTGATGATGTCCAGGAGTAACTTTAGAATGAACTGACCTAACCAAGAACAACCACCAACAGCAAGAGGATCTTGGGTACTACCTTCTTACACAGGAAGTGGGTATTAGTTCTTTGCTCACAGGGCCCCAGAGCTGAAACACAGAGAAAAATTTCTACCCTGGGTATGATCAACTGTGTGAAAGGTGTCCATGGAAAGGGTTTGGCTCTACAATTAGAACCTTGGGAGTGGGTTCCCATTTAAACTACTTAAAACGACTTACTTTTTAAGGAGAGTTAGCAGGGGGGCATTGCACTTAATTCCCCCTTTCCTCTTTTAAAGCAAGTTAAAAGCCTCATATGCAAAGCAGACAAAATCAACAAGGGTATGAGCACACACTGTTAGCTGTGATGCAGTTCTGACAGATCCCATTTTACTGAAACAGTGAAGAATGTGACCAGTCACTCCTCCACAGTCTATGTGGAGAAGGCACTCTTGGAAAGTAGTGCTTCTGAACTGGATTACTAAACAAATAAATTTAAGGCATATCTGAAGTAACAGCAAACGGAGCATGTTTTCCCCTACGTTAAGGCCTCTTGCCAACAGAGATTGCTTTCAAATATGAAAGGAATATGAAATAGGAAGTGTCGGCCTCACCCCCAAGTACTTGGCCAACTTGGTCAAGTAACCCCAACCCCCAATGAGGCAGGAAATAAGCAAAAGGCTGAAAGCATTTTAACAGTAAGTACTGACTGAAATACTCAAGCTCATTCAGAACCATTTCATGAACTACTCATCAGATGCTGAAATGAAAGAGGCTAAATCTGCCATGGCCACACATGGAAAAAAGTCAAATACAGATAATTAAGTATAAGACATGACTTTGTTTATACAAGTCTAAATTTTAACAATTAGAACTCTTTAAAAACTAACAAAATGCTATGTTCACGCAAAAAACGTTGTGCTTAGTCTGTAAAAAGGTATCAGAAAGTTTTTAACAGGTTCTTACTCTGCACTTCTAGGATGATTTGATTATAATGCATGGCTTCTATGGTGCTCACTTTCGAGCGTCTCTGCAAGGACCAGGGACACAGTACTGAGGTTTCTGATACCTGTTGCCCAGAATGGGGGGCTGTGAGTGGGTGGGTGTGATTACTGTCCAAGTTTGATATGAAGGGCCATACCTACTAAGGCCATGTTTAAGTGGAAACTCACATAGCAAGTAAAATCAGTCACTAAAATTATTTTTGGAGGGAAAAACAAAACAAAACAAAACTTGGAAGCTCCAATCAAGTTACAGTTGATTTCTCAAAGTTCAATAAAAGAAAAAAGGCTCATCTGTCATTTTCAAATTTATGCAACAAGGCTTAATTTGGATCCTAAGGGAGAACCCTTCTCTTAATTTCACTTTCTATTTAAATTGCTTGATTCAACATCGAGATGAGCCGCCACAAGACAGCTCATGGTCAGGTGATAGCTCCCTTGCAGTGAAAAACGGTGAACATAAATCACAAGTTATGCATACGACACAGAACTATAAACCAAAAGGTGAAGCAAAATTTTATTTATTTTTCAGGTAAAAAACATGAACCTGATGAATTATTGTAGATTTGAGAAATCAGCACAGAAGACAACTGGACAGGCACTGCTTATGGGTGCTTTATCTGAGTGAGATAAAGTAGAATTGTTTGTTCAAAAGTTAGCACTAGGAAGAGCAGGGAAAGTGAAGAGGGAGAAAGACTGAACAAAAATCTTAAAATGAGAAGGAAATTTTTTCTTACTCCAACAGGGAACGTAAAATAAATTTTAAAATTTTACATAAATTAAAAATGCTCTGGCCACAGATTAATAAATATTGGCCAGCCCATGCTGTAGACTTCGTTACCTTCACAAAGGAAATAAGCTTTCCTTGCTTCTGCTCCAGGGGCAAGTCAGGATAACCATGTAAACAGTCTTAGTGTGTCATAGAAGGGAAAGCCCAGCAATACCCTACCACTATGTTAGATTAACAAAGTCTACCTAGTTACAAAGGCTGAGTTACACGGACCACTGACGGCAATCTTAAATTATCTTACTTTGAAGAGCGAGGAATAGCAAAAACTCATGGCTATGGAAAATATAACTGTGAGTGTTGAATAAAATAAAAAAAAAGCCCCATGTGAACTGTCACAGAGAACAATTGAATCAGGAAAATTAGATGGGTGTCAAAAGCACATAAAAGCTAGTCTACTAAACCCTATTTGTCAAATACATGTGAACTTCAATTTGTGTACTTATGTACAAGGCTTGTCTTTGGAGGAAACAAACTGCAGACTTAGCTAGATGGACACACACAGCCCAGAATCAAACTGCACAGCGACATTTATTGGTTCAGCCTGGAAAAACAACCCTTTTAAAATTTCACACAGCAAAGCAAGTTGAAAACTTCACTCATCAAATAAATGATAATTTAAACAAGAACTTGCTAAAGAAACCTCATCACAACAACATTTTAGGGCCTGATCACTTTAAGTCCATGGGGCCACTAATGAACATTGACCAAGTGTCTCTTTATAATCTGCAAGCCGTTTTTCCTACAAGGAGTGACATGTTTCCTTGACTCAGGTGATACATTTAGAAAGAAATCATGATTTTTCTGTTGCTGTAACAGGCAGACACTGCAGTTCTGGTTATGATCAGGAAAGATGGAATGACTGCTGCCCTTCTCGTGCTGCTATCAACAGTTTCTCGCGCATTATCTCAATGCTTGAATAGTCCGGCAACTTAAGATAGTTCACACAAGTCATTACAGAGGGCAGGAAGTCATCTGGATTTTCTGTAGATTCAAATGTCTTCCGGACTATTGTCAAAGGTGGATTCAAACTCCGGAAGCCTAAGAAGGGAAGACAGACCAAATAACTTAGTTTTCAGGAGACGCACATCAGCCAGATCAGAGGAAAACTTTCTTTGGCTCCCAAGAAACAATCTGCCTGGCATCACTACCATCCCCTCATTTCTACTAGTCAGAAAACTCCCTATGATGGCTCAATAATATCACACATATACATGGTGCTTTCATCTCTCCTAACAACTAAGTATACACAGTTCACGTAAATTTAGTATGTGGAGCCTGGTATTGGCTTCAGACAACATGTAACACAGAGGCACAGTTCTGTCCTCTAAAATCAAGATATCCATGCAGATCCTATTAGAAACCAATTCTGAAGATATTATTTTAGAATGCTTTCTGATCTGAATCATTTGACTTATAGTACCAGAGAAAAGCAGTATTCATCAGCAGATCTACTTCATGTGCAGACAATCCCTATGAGTTCCCCTATCAGAAATATCTCTTCATTGTAAAACATACAAAATCGTAAAACACTGCAATATTGGAATAGCTCATAAAGGCACGAAGTTGGAAAGTATCCTATTTGACTAGATCACCCCCCCCCACACACACACACACACACCACCCACCCCTTAGGTGAGGGAAAGGCCAAGCACAAACTTCATACTCACCTCCAACAGGCAATCTTGGGCTACCTGTCACAAACTGGAGAAATAACCTCTGCTGTTCGTTATCAAAACTACTGAGAATCTCAAACAAGAACTTCACAGCCCGACTACAACAAAAATAAAAACATCACAATTATTTAATCACATTAAAAAACAATTGAATCACATCAATTTTATTTAGAGATTATTAAACTTGTTGGCGTAGTAAATAAAACCTGTAGGGAATTACACAGCTATTTTCATTTTACTGAACTTAATAATGGGTTACACACTTGTTTCCTTATCCCACCTTTGGGTCCCCATGGCTGTGTGGAGAGAAACAAGGCCAAAATATAAAAAAAACCTCTTATTTTATTATTATTATTTTTTATTATTATTATTTTTAGAAAATAGTAAAGTTTGTTGAAAAGTAGAAGAAAAATGAAAAAAAAAAAAAAAACTATGTGGAAGGAACTCAGTATAGGACTAAGTTCAAAAAAGTCTTTTTGGGGCCCGGGAGATAGCATGGAGGTAAGGCGTTTGCCTTTCATGCAAAAAGGTCATCGGTTCGAATCCCGGTGCCCCATATGGTCCCCCGTGCCTGCCAGGAGCAATTTCTGAGCATGGAGCCAGGAGTAACCCCTGAGCACTGCCGGGTGTGACCCAAAAATCAAAAAAAAAAAAGTCTTTTTAATAGGCAACTTTTGCTATTCCTGATACACACCACCATATTTTCACCTCTGTACTGCCTAGGGTTGCAGTGCTCACCTGTCATGAGTATAACCGTGATCAGGCCTGCAGCATTCCATCAATGTCTTTGCATCCCAAGTGTCTGCTTTGCTGCCACACAGCAGCTGATCCAGCTGTATGTTTAAACAAGGGAAACAAATCACTCAAGAGAAAGCTGTACAACTGAATTCGTCATATGAACATTAGGTCAATAAAACATTTTAATTGCAGCATTTAATAGAACTAGATGCACGTTCTGTAGAAAATTCCTTTACACTGTGCTCTTCTCAGTAGTGTTACTCTCCTCATTAGCTGCAAAGGAATATACTTCCAATAAATAGGAACTCAAGAGTGAACTGCTAAGGCATTCAGAAATCCCTGGATTCAGCTAGCAACAAACAAGCTATCCAAGTTAGCATTCAAACATCGAACACACTTCCAAACCACCAATTAGCAGCTTTGAAGGCTCCTATACTTGGAGGAAAAGTGGCTGAGATAACCCTTTTCATGCTTGTTTTTTACCCATCTTGCCTGTTCTCTGATGCTGGTGAACAGTAATACACTTCCTTAAACAGCAAGGACTAAGGGTTGGGTCATGAAATGAAGCTTCATCTAAACCAACAAGGGCAACATCTTCATCTGTCTTCCCTCCCAGGGGCATTATTAATTTTCTTTGTTGGAAAATAGTCTTTCACAATATCTATCTCTGCTTCTGCTGAAAAATCTGTTTTCCTAAAAGAGGTCTTCTGTGAATCTTTTGATTAATGAGATAGTACTAGAAATATCTCTTCCCCCCACCCTGATGATAATTATATGTGCAGAACTAGAAATGACTATTTTGTTTGGATACAAGCTACTTACTTCTTCTGGGTAGAAGTACTGAAGATGACTGAGTGGGAAGACTGATTCAAATCCATCTCGGAATGAGTCAAATTGCCTGGAAACACCTTCATTTAATGCCCAGAATATAACCAGCTGCAGAAAAGAAGTATCTTTTAAAAAAACTGTAAAAACATTACAAATCTGTTTCCTATTTTGCATGTGGCAAAGTACAGCAAAACATTTTCCTGTTTTTAAATGCCCTGTGCTCACACTAGGGTTTTTTTTTTGGGGGGTGGGGTGGGGTGGGTGGAGGTTTGGGCCACAGCCAGTGATGCAAGGGTTATTCCTGGCTCTACACCAGGGGTCTCAAACTCGCGGCCCTCCATACAACATTTTGTGGCCCACGGCCAGCCTTCAAATATCGCAGTATTTGTGATTATTCGCTTACCAAATAATCGCAATAAAAATCGCATTAGTAAGAAATTAAACATAGTAAGCGTTAAACATTCGCATACCTCGAGCAGTTCTGTTTGGGGTATGCAAATATTTAATGCGATTTTTTATTGCGAATATTCCGTAAGCGAAATCCCTTATTCGGCCCTGCCTCACCCTGACTTCGCCTCCTGTGGCCCCCAGGTAATTGAGTTTTGAGACCCCTGCTCTACACAGAAATCGCTCCTGGCAGGCCCAGGCGACCATATGGGATGCCAGGATTTGAACCACCGTCAGTCCTAATTCGGCTGCTGGCAAGGCAAATGCCCTACGCCGCTGTGCTATCTCTCCAGCCCCATTTCTGTCTTTTTATACCAGCACTTAAAATCATGAAGTCTATGTTCTCTCTCAAACTAAAAATGAAATTCAAACCAAAATTTGCAGCAATTCTACCTGAAATCTAAAATAGGCTAGTGGCAAGTCAGGTATTATTTAAAATTCAATCTCTATACTACTCAATGACACGAGCACCTTAAAATGACTTTTCAAAATGTTAAAAAGATCTACAGACTGTAATTTTAAAAACATTACTTGTGTTAAAGAGAAAACTGTCTAATTTAGAAAATATTGTTAGGTCATGAATAAATTTAAAAAGCCTCACCAAATCGCTAAGTATGTGCATCTGTGGGTCCGCACATGTAAGCAACTGTGTCAATTTAGCTGGCTTCAGAAGGCAGAAATGCAACTATTTTTTTAATGAGATCTTAACTTATAAGGCAGTATTCACACTTAAGGAAAGCTGATGGTTAAATGTACCATATTTTTCATACCATAAAATGCACCACACGCAATCCACCAAATGGGAGAAACTGTGCATTTTATGGAGTAAATGCTGTCGCCTGGAACTGAAGCCTGAGTGCAGAGGAGGAGAGCATATACTAACCACTTGACCTCTACAGTGTTATGCTCCCTTTATTGTGCAGACATACAACATAGTACGAGCAAACAGGTACTGACTGCACTTTCACTGTCACATATAGAGCTTTCATTTAAGACCATTTGATGTTTGCTGCAACTTATATACTTTAAAAAAAAGGTATGTAAAAAAAAATTTTGTTTTTAATTTTCTGATGTTAAAAAAAAAGTTTGGTAAATTTTATTTAACCAGCAGTGGACTGGTGCATTATAAATATACTTCAACCTCGAATGCTGGTTGAACCAACCGCAGCTCCTGATGGCATCTCACTTTGCATTTATTAACTATGTTAGTACACCACTTGCTCTAGAGTATTTTTCTTTTTTCTTTTTCATCTACAAACTATATGCATCTTATAGAGTGAAAAATATGGTACTTTCTATGAAATGTAAGCATTGAAGTTTGAGGACAGACAAGAAGGATCTTAAGGAGAAGAGGCACAAAGAGAATGAGGGAAGAGGGGGAGGAGGGAAGAGGAAGAGGAAGGAAGAATAGAGAAGGGGAAAAGGGAAAAAGGAAGGGAAGAGATGAGAAGAGATGATAAGTAGATCAATATCTAGTACCATATATGGTTCTCTGAATACCATAAGAGCGATTCTTCCTGAACACAGATCCAGGAGTCACCCTGAGGTTAGCTGGGTCTAGCCCAAAACTTAACCAATTTAAACAAGTGATCTTAATTGGGATTAGATTTTTGAAGTGCGGAGTATTGAACTAAGGAGCCCACATAAGCAAGCCAAGTGTTCTACCACTTAGTCACCTCCCTAGCCTCTCCAGAGTAAACTTAAGCTAAGGCCAAAAAACTTGGTAAGAATGCATGGGATGGGGAACAAATGACAAAGAAAACACGATCATGGGTGACTAAGAGGCTAAATTTCAGCACAGACAGCAACTAAACACTTGCCGTGTTCCCTGGACTAGGTTCCTTTTCTCCAAAAAATGAATACAAATGAGCAAAGCTCTACAACAACATCACTCCCCACCAAACACACCCCCATACGCACTCTCAAATATTCCTCTAAGTTGTGGATAGTAACTGGTGTATCTTTTCCTCCTTTCTTCAGTTCAATGTTGGGAAACCCTGGTAGGGTAAAATCCAAGCCTAGATCTTCAACTGAGCAGCCATTCATAGTAAGGGTTTCTAATGCATACTGTAGACTCTCTTTGGTCTAAAAAAAAAAAAAGTCATTGTCAAGCACAGAAATTCCATCAGTCACACTTGTATCTAGTTGTTTCATAAGTTCCTATAGTTCAAACGTCAGCATTTGAACACATCGCTGAGGTCACATTTTTTGCATCCAAGCATCTAAATATGATAAACAATAATCTAATGTGGTAAACAAGATTTTTTTAAAATCCAGTTTGATCATATTATTATCATATTTTTTGGAAATCATAAGAAATAGCACAATGATTCACTGACTTGACAATTACGATTAATGGTCTAGAGCAAAAACTTCATAAATTTTCAGCTAATCTTATGAGCCTAGTAAACATATACAGCAAATAATGAGAACTCTAATACAACTAAAAATTTAAAGATACAAATACACATAACGCCTGCAAAACCCTCAGTCTAAAGAACCCAAGAGTTCTTTACTTGAACACTTAGTCTCGTATCAAGCACATCTGTATTCTCACACTAGCAAAAAAAAAAAAAATCCAGTAAATCCTATAACAAGATTAAGCTGCACAGTAAGAAAAACTTTGAAAGCAGGAGTCAGAGAGATATTACAGCAGTAGAGCATTTGCCTTGCACATGGCCAACCTGGGATGGACCAGGGTTCAATCCTCAGCATCCCATATGATCCCCAAAGCCTGCCAGGAGTAATTTCTAAACACAGAGCCAGGAGTAACCTAAGCACTGCTGGGTGTGGCTTAAAAACAAGACACAAAACAAAAAAGGTAAACTTTGAAAGCAGTTATTTTTGTTTGTTTTTGGGCCACACCCGGTGACGCTCAGGGGTTACTTCTGACTATGTGCTCAGAAATCACTCCAGGCTTAGGAGACCATATGTGACACCTGGGGATTGAACCATGACCCCCTAGATCAGCCATGTGCAAGGCAAACACCCTACCACTGTGCCACTGCTCCAACCCCTGACCCAGCAGTGCAGTACTCAGGGGTTATTCCTGACTCTATGTTCAAAAATTGCTCCTGGCAGGTTCGGTGGACCACATGGAATGCTGGGATTCGAACCACCAGCCTCCTGCATGTAAGACAAACACACTACCTCCATGCTATCTCTCTGGCCTTTTTTTGAAAATGTTAGGAACTGTGGGACTGAAAAGATAGCACAGCTTATAGGATACTTCTCCAGTACTTAAGTGACACTGGTATGTTTCAGGGATGTCATTTGATGACACCCAGTCAAGACAAAAATTAGAATAAATTATAAAAGCTCTGCACTTTAATATGCACCTCCCCAAAACCTCAAAACTGCTGTGACACCCTAAGTCTTAACAGATCTATGTAGAAGTTTCTTCTCCCTTGTTATCCCAAATTAGCTACTTGGAAAGAAAATGCTACTACTGATATGATCTAGAGTAGACATACAAAATCCCTCACATGCTTAAAGGAAGCAAGCATACTATTTTGATTTTAGATCACAGATACTCAATTCAAAGTGAAATGTTAGCCCCTTTTCCAGGTATATTTAACATTTTTGAAATTACCAAGCAGAACCTTGGTGAAGATAAGTGCTAAATCTGTACACCTTCTATAATAATGAAGTAAGGTGTTTCCCAATATCACCATTTCTAATTATTCTCTGGCAGAAAGCAAGTTAACCCAAAGACTCAGTTTCTGAAGTGTGGATTGGGGTAAAGGGTGAAGGTATAGGATGGGGAGACAGATACCTGGTGGTGTCAGGGATTACTCCTGGCTCCACACTTAGGGCCACTCCTGGTGGTGCTAGGTGGACCATATGGGATGCTGGAATCAAACCCAGTTAAGCTGTGTACAAGGCAAAATCCCTATCCGCTGTATTATGGCTGTAGCTCCAGAAGCATGGATTTGATACATTTCCCTGAGCAACTTCATTTGTTTAATGCAGTCATCACCATGGGAACACACCAATTTAGATGTCAATGTATAGCTGAGGTCGCTTAATAGTCAAAAACAAATGTAGTAACAGAATGGTTAGCTAGCAACTAAACCTTCTAACAATATCTTAATGACCTCATTGGAAATATAATAATAATTTTCACAAATTTGCTTCTCCCTGTACTTTGAAAAATGTCCTTTCTCCTCTTCCTTTTTCAATTCTTTCTTTCTATTCCCCTGTTTCTTCTTCTTCTTCTTCTTTTTTTTTTTTTTTTGGTTTTTGAGCCACACCCTGTGATGCTCAGGGGTTACTCCGGGCTATGCACACAGAAACTGCTCCTGGCTTGCGGGACCATATGGCATGGAACCACGGTCAATCCCTAGTCAGCTGCGTGCAAGGTAAATGTCCTACCGCTGTGCCACCGCTCTGGCACTTTCTATTCTCTTTTTAATAACTTCCCTCTCACTTATCTGGAAACAATGTATTATGGTCCACTGTGTGATGCATTTTCCTGAAAGTTTTAACAAAACCACCCATTATGGAGTAGAGAAAATGTATAATGTGTGTATGTGTGTACCCTACTTTAAAATGTTTCAATCATTGCAATAAAAAGGCTGAACTTCTGAAGAAAAAAAAAGGCTTTATAGAAAAGTAGGTTAAATATAAAGCCATTTAACAAAGACCTTTTCTTTCCAGAAGAACTGATGCAGCTTCCTCATCTTCTTGGCCTACCTGGGATTTATCTTGTTCAAGTCTTTTCTTCTGTCGGACAATGTCTTCTAAGTGATACACTGATCTGGCCACAACTGGGTCAATGTCAAACAAATCGTGCGATGTCAGTGAAGTTTCTTGCCTCAACATCCACTTATAAAAGGGTAAGCCAAGGGGAAGATCCACCTGAAAGAAAAGAGTCAAAGAACTTAACTAAGCTTCTAGAATTGCCTTAGTTCTAAAACTGATACAAGAGATTGTTTTAAAAGGGTAAAGTAAATCCCTGAGAAAATCATATTATTTAAGAATTTTTCCTCAGGACCAGAGGGGTAGGATGCTTGACAAACCAGGCTCACTCACTGGCATCCTAATATGGTACTTTGTGCCCCTACAGAAATATGTAAACAGAAGTATGTAAACCCTGAGCACCACAGGACATGGCCTAAAAAAAAAAAAAAAAAAAA
This sequence comes from Crocidura indochinensis, assembly GCA_004027635.1. NCBI lineage: Eukaryota > Metazoa > Chordata > Mammalia > Eulipotyphla > Soricidae > Crocidura > Crocidura indochinensis. The sequence goes on along the minus strand of PVKC010002215.1, from coordinate 27,906 downwards.
AAGAGTGACCTGCTTCCTCTTTTTTTTTTTTATTGTCTCCATTTAACTCCTTCCAGGGTCCTGACATACAGTAATTTTTTTTAAAACCTTTATTGATTGGTTCTTGGACCATAGCCAGTAATGTTACGGGGTTACTCATGGCTCTGCACTCAGAAATCGCTCCTGGCAGGCTCATGCTGGAAATTGAATCAGGTCCCTCCCTGGTCAGTTGCATGCAAGGCAAACACCCTACCACTGTGCTATCTCTATGGTCTCCTGATATTCAGTATTTTAGGATACTGAAGAATCCCATCTAAATGTTAACTCGAGAGGCTGAGCAACATGACAGTGGGTAGGACGTTTGCCTTGCACATGGCCAACTATGGATCAACCGAGGTTTACGATTCCCGGTATACCTTATGGTCCCCCAATTGAGCAATTTCTGAGCGCAGAGCCAGGAGTAACCCAGGTATGGTTCAAAACAAAAAACAAAACAAAACAAACAAACAAAAAAGAGTGAGAAAGAAAATATAGCCATCAACAGTTATTCTCTACCAGGACTTTTAGCCCCCAAACATGTTCACAGCAGTTTTAATTCTTATTTTGGTGCAAGTAAACGAAATTACACTATAGTATGGTCTGCAGATTTACAAATAGAAGTGAAGGAATTTACTAACTCTGAAACAGAAAACTAGAACTTAAAAGAAATAATTATTAACATTTTTAAACTTATAGTGAAAGATTGTGAACCTGGTATCAGATGAAAATGTCTTAGACATACTAAATAAATTCAGAAAATATGAGCAGAGGATTTAAAGCCCACAAATCAAAAACTTCCTTAAACACTGATTTATTGGCTGATTTCTATTCCAGCAATAATAATAGCATTTTATTGCTATCCATATGCTCATGCCTTCCTCAATGAGTAAAAATTCTAATGCCAAATACTTAAGTATAAAAAAATAGTAAAGTGTCAAATTTTGAACTTACCAATCTAAAATCCATGATAGCCTTAGCCATTAATTTTCCTAAGAAACGAAATTTCATCTTGACCTTTGCAATATGAGCTGGCTTAGCTGTCCTACCAAAAGGAAGTGCAAACAGGCCCTGGAGGTTTTGAATATACTTGGTCCCTTCTTGGCTTCCTGTGAAATGAACATATTACCCAGTTTAATATAACACTAACCAAACAAAATGAGACCAAACCTGCTAATTTAAACATTTTAAGAATTTCAGTATCCTCAAACTTGTATCACTGAATGAACTCCTCTCAAGGTGGGAGAGCATCCCTTAACTGAATAAATGAAAAACTGAAAGAAACCAAAGACACAAGCTTGTCTACTAGAAACATGTATTCAGTCAACTGCGAGGGCACTTATAAGTAACCAAAATAATAAACTGATGAAGTAACTCAAATTATATTACCTTTTGGATTGCTAATAGTTACTTCTTCACCTCTCCAGAGACCCAAGTCAGCTCTCTGCAGTTCCTGAGATACAAGTGCATAAAACTCCAGTGTAGGCCCAAGACCAGTACCAACCTAAAGAACAAAAACAAAAGGATTTTACATTCTTAAAAAAATATATATTTTTTTGGTTTATGGGTTACACCCAGCAGCGCTGGGGGGTTACGCCAAGCACTACATTCAGAAATCGTTACTGGCAGGCTCGGAGGACCATAGGAGATGCTGCGATTCAAACCACTGTCCTTCTGCATGCAAGGCAAACACCCTACTTCCATGCTATCTCTCCGACCCCCAAGACTTAAATTTAGTGTTTTTATTTTTATCTGTCAATCTCTTGACAAGGGGCATCCTAATGACATCTGTTTGATCAGAATGTATTAGAGAATATTTCTGTCTTAACTACGTTCCATCAGCTTTAGATAACCTAGATAAGAATTAGCAATGCGGGGCCCAGGAGATAGCATGGAGGTAGGGCGTTTGCCTTTCATGCAAAAGGTCATCGGTTCGAATCCTGGTGCCCCATATGGTCCCCGTGCCTGCCAGGAGCAATATCTAAGCATGGAGCCAGGAGTAACCCCCTGAGCACTGCCGGGTGTGACCCAAAAACCAAAAAAAAAAAAAAAAAAAGAATTAGCAATGCTACTCTCTCTAGCTTGTAGGTTAAGAATATTTCAATGATATGAAGAATCCTGAATTACAACAAAAGTAAATACGCATACATCTATATCTATCTGTGTACTGTACTATATAACTTCCTTCAGGATACAAGTTATCCATCTACCTATGGATCCTGTAAGTTAATGAGCAGTTACCCTGAAACTAGTTCAAATAATACTGTCTCAGGAGACATCTCTTTGTCAGCCTAGTGGCTTCTTTTATAAAGACTTAATTTCAGTTGCTTCAGGAGCTTTCAAATTTCAGGGCCATAATCCCAACATGCTTACACATCTAGTTTGAGTGTAACTTTATTTTTTCTTTGTTTCTAGGCCACATCCAGCAATGCTCAGGGATCCTCTTGGAGGTGTTCAGCGAACTAACTATATGTGGTACCAGGGATTAAATGTGGGATGGCTATGTGCAAGGCAAGAGCTCTGCCTGCATTATTATCAGCTAACCGCCTCAGTTTTCCTCAAACCAGAGTACCCTGGAATGTGCCAGGGTATGTACATAGTAGAGTGTGTGTGCATACGGGTATTATGGGCATGGAGACTAGAAAATTCTGACTTGGTATGCATAAATAAGCCTTAGTTCTGGTACAGGGAAACTCTGGGATTTGGGGGAGCATATGTGATGCTATATATATATATGTGGTTGGCTATATATATATATATGTGGTTGGCTATATATATGGCAAACACTTTATCCACTGTACTATCTTTTTATCTAATTCAAATAATTTCTCTTCAAAATAAAACTATAACCTCAATGTAAGATGTCAAACTGAACCAAGGCAGCATCTCTTCTTGGTGGTGCTGAGGTTTTAACCCTGACTCTGCATTCAGGGATCACTCCTGGTGGGGCTAACATGGGGCGACGGGTATCATAATTGTGTCAGCTGTGCACAAACAAAGTACCCTATCTGGCCTCCATGTGTTTTTCTGTTTTTTTTTTTTTTATTATTATACTTTATTTTTTAAAAGCTTCAGAGATAATTGTACAGGTCCCCCAAACTACAAAAAAATATACCCATGATGGAATTTAAAAAATTATTCTCCATCTAATTCTAAGCAATGGGAAGAAGGGAAAGGAAAGGATGGCATGAAATGAAAAGAGGGGGAAGGGAGCATGAACAAAGCAAAGCAAATCTGCAATAATGTTTAGCATCCACCAGAGGGCAATATAAGTCAGTTAATTCTTATTCCAGGCCAGGAAGTCACAGATAAGATTGGTCTGTTTCCTTAATACAAATACTGTTCCCCCTCAAAGTGAAAGACATCCTAAAATAATAAAAGGATATGACAATCATTGTAAACACATTATTCTTAGTAGTTTGTCTGGATGGAAGAATCCAAGTATACATTCTCTGGAAATCTGAGCTGACCAGCTTGCTCTGTGTATCTGTCACCTGAGATTTTCAGGGATCTTTATATTCTATCCAGTCTCTCTAAAAAAGGTACTTTGTTGAAATAACTCTGCTGAGTGTGTGCTTGTCAATTTAGGAAGGGTTTTTTTGGGGGGGGGGGGGGGGGGGGGGTTCTCAAGCAGTGTCAGGGGCTGGGCTCCTGATGATTCTCAGTCAATATGGGCTAGAAATCTGTGGTTCAAAACTAAAGCCTGGACCTGAGCAGTGGTGCAAGTGCTAAGGCAGATCCTGTCTGCCTTTCTCGCGCTAGCCTAGGTTTGACCAAGGTTGATTTCTCTGGCATCCCATATGGTCCCCAAGCTAGGAGTGATTTCTGAGCACATAGCCAGGTCTAACCCGAGTGTCACCGGGTGTGGCTCATAACCCCACCCCCCACCAAAAAAACCCACCAAAAACCTAAAGCCCAAGGAGGCCTTTAGGGCTGCATTTGGGGACCATGTGGTGCCAGAGATACAATGCAAATTCCTTAACCCTTGTTTTCTCCAGTCTATAATTCTCTTTTTCATGGGAATGTTGGGCCACACTTGGTGATATTTAGAAGACCACAGTGGTTGTCAAGGATAGAACCCAGGTTGGGTATGTGCAAAGCAAGTACCTTATCTACTGTTAAAATATTGAAAGACTTTTTTTTGGGGGGGGGGGTTGGGCCACACCCTGCAATGCTCAGGGGTTACTCCTGGCTATCTGCTCAGAAATAGCTCCTGGCAGGCACAGGGGATTTGAACCAACCACCTTAGGTCCTGGAACGGCTGCTTGCAAGGCAAACACCACTGTGCTATCTCTCCACCGCCCCCATCCCCCCTTTGGTTGAAAGACATTGTTTTTTTTTTGGTCACACCCGGCAGTACTTAGGGGTTACTCCTAGTTCCATTCTCAGAAATTGCTCCTGGCAGGCACGGGGAACCATATGGGGCACCGGGATTCGAACCGATGACCTTTTGCATGAAAGGCAAATGCCTTACCTCCATGCTATCTCCCGGGACCCGAAAGACATTTTTAAAAGGCATTGTTTATATATTAAAATGAAGGTCTGTAGGAAAGTCCACAAGAGATTCAGAAACCCAAAATTCTGTCTTAAATGGAAAAAAAGTATTATCAAGAGACTCAAAAATATGTGGTCATTTCAGATAAAGTTATTTTAGAGTATATCTTAACCTAGTTATTAAATCCTGATATGTTCATATTTAATTCAAGGTGGGTGGTGAAGATATGAACAAAGACTTGTACACAAATAGTTATATAACTGATTACAAGTCAACAGCAGGATACTAAGTTAAATATATCAGGATATATCTAAATAACAAATTTACCAACACAGTAAAAGAAAATAAAGCTATGTATAAATGAATTTCAAATATATTAAAAAGAAAACCAATGTAAGTGGTCATATATTGTTGATTGCACTTGCAATTATACTTAATCCCCCAAAATGAAATGCATATCACTAAAAATCTGCCTTTTAAAAAAATATACAAGCTAAATTCAGTAAATGTGATTAAAGAACAGCTGAATATTTGATGAGGTATCTTAAAAATAGCCTTTACCAACTTAGAAGTCAACATAAACATTTGCTCTTGTTTCAGAAATTCACAGGACCAGATTCTTTTTTTTTTTTTTTTTGGTATTTGGGCCACACCCAGTGACGCTCAGGGGTTACTCCTGGCTATGCACTCAGAAGTCGCTCCTGACAGGCACGGGGACCATATGGGAACCGTGGTCCGTCCTAGGCTAGCGCAGGCAAGGCAGCAGGCACCTTACCTCCAGCGCCACTGCCCGGCTCCCCAGGACCAGATTCTAATGATGGTTTAGCAGGAGAACAAGGCAAGATGAAAACAGCTAAAACACTCAGACCCTCACCTCATTTTCATACTGGATTTCCAACATGGCCCGGGAGCTGCCAAGATCCTGCATCACAGACTCAGCTTGCTTCAATAGCTCCTCTCTGTTCACAGTGCGCTAGGATGGGAGAAAGTGCAAGGTTGAGGAAGCTGCCCACATTACACTTTAACAAAACAGACGGTAATTTCCTCAAGTGTAAAATGCTTGTTAAGAATATATTTCTGTAAAAGCATACAGTTGAGAAGAAGCTGCAATGTTACAAATATCAACACTATTCTGGCATACATGGAATAAAGCTATGTATACATACAACACTTAATCTTGAGTTCAAGGGAAGTTCAAAAACCTCAAGTTGAAAGTCCCTGCCACTGCCATGAGGCATGATACTGACATTCAGATCAGAAAAGAAGTCAAGCTCTTTCTATTTGTAGATGACATAAATATATAGTAAGAAAGCCCAAAATCTAAAGACCTAAAGATTGCACTAGAAAGTATAGAATTGTATAGTAAAGTGGCAGGCTATATATAAAATTAACATGTAGAAATCTACGGTTTTTCTATATACAAATAAAAAAATGAAAAACAATCCCATGTACAACTATCTTTAAAAATCAAATATCTAAAAAATTAGCTTAAAGGGGCCCGGGAGATAGCATGGAGGTAGGGCGTTTGCCTTTCATGCAAATGGTCATCGGTTCGAATCCCGGTGCCCCATATGGTCCCCTGTGCCTGCCAGGAGCAATTTCTGAGCATGGAGCCAGGAGTAACCCCTGAGCACTGCCGGGTGTGACCCAAAAACGAAAAAAAAAAAAAAACAAACTTCAAAAAGGAGAAGACTGGGGCCCGGGAGATAGCATGGAGGCAAGGCGTTTGCCTTTCATGCAAAAGGTCATCGGTTCGAATCCCGGTGCCCCATATGGTCCCCCGTGCCTGCCAGGAGCAATTTCTGAGCATGGAGCCAGGAGTAACCTCTGAGCACTGCCGGGTGTGACCCCCCAAAAAAAACAAAAACAAAACAAACAAACAAACAAAAAACAAAAAACGGAGAAGACTTATAGAAAGACCATACTCACTAATAAAGTAATAAAAGAGGACATGAGGAAATGAAAACACATCCAGTTCATGGACTGGAAAGATCAATGTGGTCAAAATGACAATCTTTCCTAAATCATTATACAGATTCAATGCAGCCCTACAAAAATATCCATGACACTTAAAAGTCAGATCAAATGCTTTGACATTCATAAGCAGTAGCAACCACTCAACTACTGAGTAGCCACCACAGTAATCCTAGGGAAAAAGATGGGATGCTTCTCTTTTCCCAACTTTATAAACTGTATTGTAACCAAAACAGTATGCTAGCTACAAGAATAGGGACAGGCTCTTAGACCGATGGAATAAAATTCAAAGTCCAGAGACAAACATTCAGGTAAATGGATAATCAAATTTTTGATCAAGGAGCAAAATAGTAAGTGGAGATAGCAAGGAAACATCTCTTTAACAAATGGTGCTGGGAAAACTTGTCGGTTACATGCCAAAAATGAAAGATATCAGACCCTTTCTAACATCATGCAGAAAAGTTAGCTTGGGATTAACCTTGATACCAGATGTAAATCTATAAATTACATCAAGGAAAACATAGGTAGGACAATTCATGATGCTGAATTTAGAGGTATCTTCAATACCACTGGTCAAGCAAAAGGAAGATAAATAAATGGACCATCAAACTAAAAAGTTTCTGCAAAAGAAACAGGGACCAGAATAAAAAGGGGGGACCTGATAAAACAGAGGGGGGGGCAATTGCCCCCCAATCATCTGATAAAGGGTTAATAATATCCAATATATGTAAAGCACTGGTAGAACTTTACTAGAAAAAAGCTAACCAAATCATCAAAAAATGAGGGGGACAGATGAACAGAAACTTCCTCAAAGATGATGGTAAAAAGATAGAAAAAAATTACTCTGAGAAATCAGGGAAATACAAATTGGAAAATGAGACTATATATCACACAGTACAAAAACAATCAGTGTTGGCAAAGGATGTGTGTGTGTGTGTGTGTGTGTGGGGGGGGGGGGTGAAATGACTCTTCTCTATTGCTGGTGGCAAATGAGCTTGTAATAGCCCATCAATTCCAATTCTGGGCAAATTTTGCCCCAAGGGTCAAAACTATTCAGAAAAGACATCTGTTTTCCTAAATTCATTGCTGTACTATACATGATAGCTAAAATCTAGAAACAACCCAGTGTCCAATAACAATTGAGTAGATAAAGAAATTATATGAAATATTTGGCTATATGAAAAAATAAAATCATGTAACTTGCTGCTACATATATAAATCAAGAGTATCATGCTGAGTAAATTAGTCAGGAGAAGGACATATATAGAATGATCTCTCTGGGGCCGGAGAAATAGCTCATCAGTAGTTAGTTAACTCGGGGCTGTAACTTCATGAAATCTCCTGGGAACATTCAGTTAAATAGGAGGGGGCACAGATGGGGGAATCTTTAATAAATGAGTTGGGGGGAGTTAGAAAGTTTATGAGCTCTGACCTGCAGATGCTGCAATAGTCCTAAAAACATCTGTTGGTAAGAAAAGTTCTGCTACCTATCCAAATTCTAAATTATGGAATCCAAGTGATAAGAAATGAAAACAGAACGGCAAAGCTTTTTCTTTTGTTTTTGTTATTATTGGTTTGAAAGAACTTAGTGGTCTAGAGATAAGATGTTTAAAGGAGTATTTCAGTGTTTTTTAACTGGAATAATCTCCTAAAGGAAGAAAATGAATCAATATCATCTAACTATAAATAAGAAGATTCTCGTTTTGAGGTCCCAATGAAGATAGAAAAAAAGCCAGTATTTCCTCCTGACTCAAAAGTTAAGGAAAATAAGAAAAAATTTGAAAAAAATTATTTCAGGCCAAGAAATAGCCCAGCAGTAGGGCATTTGCTTTTGCACAAGGCCAACCCAGGATGGACGATGGTTCAAATCCTGGCACCGCATATGGTCCCCGAGCCAGCCAGGAGCGATTTCTGAGCACAGAGCCAGGAGTAGCCCCTGAGCATTGCCAGGTGTGATCCAAAAACCAAAATTAAAAAAAAAAAAAAAAAAAAAAAGAATTTCATGGGAAAGACTCTTATTAGAGGATAAGGAGTAATAGGTAAGTCCATTTATTTAATTAGTTTGAGAAGAAAACATGGTTAAAAAGAGTCTTTACCTTTATCTTTTCCTGATAAAGACGTTGGTGATTAAGGCAGGTCATTAAAATAACGTGTAGATATATCACATTCTAATTTTAGAATAACGAAGTTTGACTTACCCTTAAATATGGTGGCTAAGGTTGGAGGGTGGGGCTTGAGTACTTACTTTTTTTCTATCCAATCTAGGTGCAACTCTGCTATCTTGAGAATCAGACTGGTTGATTTCTGGATTGGTATCAAGTAATCTTTGCATTGCTCGGTCCCGATCAAATGCAGTTACATAAAAAAGCATTTGTCGAGTATCAAAAGGGAAAAAAAAGGGGCTGTAAAAAGATGAGATAGAAATGTATTAACTAAATCATGAACCATTAAAAAATGTCTCTTAAAGACAACTCTTAATATGATGATGTACCAGGTTCTAAGTGTAACAAAAATACTCAAGGCAAACTAGATATAAAGAAGCTTTCATCGATTCTTATAATAAAATTTCTAATAGATCAAGAAATATGGTACAGCAGGTAGAAAGATAGTCTTGCATGAAGCCGACAGGGTTTGAACCTTGGTATCCCAATATGGTCCTCAGTATTTGCCAGGAGAGACTCCTGAGAGCAAAGAGCCAGAAATAAGGCCCGAGTTCCAACAAGTGTGGCCCAAAATCAAAAAGAAAAACAAAACAAACAAAAACAACAAAAACCTCCCAAAAGTGACCTTTCACAGTGAAATCTAAAATACAACCATCAAAATCTAGTATTTAAAATCAAGTCTACCCCAAGTCACCTTTAATCTATCAAAAGACTTTCAGCAAGTCTAACATGAGCTATGAATAATAAAGTTTAAAATACAGGTACTTTCAGGGCCAAAGCAGTGGGTAGGGTGTTTTGCCTTGCATGCAGGCAACCTGCATTCAATCCCTGGAACCCTGTATGATGCCCCAAGTCTGCCAGGAATGAAGAATTAATTCTGCCAGACAAGAATTAAGTCTTAAGTATCATACTGCAGCGTGTGATAAAATAAACAGCAACCAGAACTGTGTGAGACTGCCAAGTCTAACTCTGCCACATAACAAGTCACAATGTCAGGCTCAATAGTTTTCTCCACGATTTGGCAGTCTTGCATTACTCAACTACTAGAGTAAAGCTGTTAATTTTCAAAGAATGTATCTTGTATTAATAATGGTATCACTTTTTACTTTTTTTGGAGTTACTCCTGGCAGGACCAGGATACCACATGAGATGCCAGGGATCAAACCTGGGTCAGCCACGTTGAAAAGCAAACACCCTAATTACTGTACTATCATTCCAGCCCCATTGTTACCTCTTGATGCTCACCAAGAAACATTCTATGATGATCTGAATACTCAATGTCTGTTCTAACAGAAGTAGCCAGATGAGGATAGAGGTTGTTGACGGGGGAAGTAGAGAAACTTTGATTTTTTTTTTTTTTTTCGGTTTTTGGGCCACACCCAGTGACGCTCAGAAGTCACTCCTGGCAGGCACGGGGGACCATATGGGGCACCGGGGGATAGAATCGCTGTCCGTCCTATGTTAGCACAGGCAAGGCAGGCACCTTACCTCCAGCGCCACCGCCTGGCCCCGAAACTTTGATTTTTAACTTAATCTTATTAATTTACATGTGAAGGAAAATATGAAGCTAAAAGCTACTGTAATGATAAGGGTTGTTCTTTAAAAATGTAGGTCATGGGGCTGGAGCAATGAAACAGCATCAGGGCATTTTCTTTGTACGCAACCAACCCAGGTCAGACCTGGGTTCAATCCCCAGCATCACATATGGTCCTGAGCCTGCCAGGAGAGATTTCTGAGTGCAGAGCCAGGAGTAAACCATGAGTACCACTCAGTGTGGCCCAAAAACCAATAAATAAATTAAAAAAAAAAAAAGAGCTCTAGATCAGAAACTCATGAACTTATTTGGTCTACAATGGCCCTTAGAGGGGGGAAAAAACCTCAGTCATCCCCCTGGAAATGTCCTTTTTCTGAGTGAATGAACAGAAATAGTCCACTAATTTCACCAGAGGCTACTATTTTCTCCCTGAATCACTGCAGTGCTCTCCAGGGGGTGTTTATTATCTACATTTGGAAACAATGATATAGACCAGTGGTCCTCAAACTAAGGCCCCGCTGGCCACATATTGTATTTGTTCCTGTTTTTTTTTTTTTGGGGGGGGGGGCACACTCCTGGCTATGCGCTCAGCTCAGAAGTCGCTCCTGGCTTGGGGGACCATATGGGAAACCGGGGGATCGAACCACAGTCCATCCTAGGCTAGCGCAGGCAAGACAGGCACCTTACCTCCAGCACCACCGCCCGGCCCCATATTTGTTCCCATTTTGTTTCTTCACATCAAAATAAGACGTATGCAGTGTGCATAGGAATTTGTTCGTAATTTTTGTTTTTACTATAGTCTGGCCCTCCAATGGTCTGAGGGACAGTGAACTGGGCCCCTGTTTAAAAAGTTTGAGGACCCCTGAATAGACCCAAACATGCTGAAGCAATAAACCAAACAATCATTCTGAATATATATACAACTTTTTTCAATGTCTTCTGGTATTTTCAGTGTTTTAAATTTTCCAATAGAGAGATGATAGAGTCTAGTATAATTCCATCTTATCTAGTCTGCATGCCCAAACTACATTTTTTTTGGTGTATGTGCGTGTACATGTTCAGGGATTAATCCTGGCTCTGTGCTCAGGGTTTTTCCTGGAGATTCGGGGGACCACACAGTGCCAAGAATTGAACCATGACCTGCATGCAAAGGATGCTTAGTGTGATGAGCTATTTCTTTAGCTCTAAAACAAACTTTAAAAAAAAAATTCTTGAGTCACATCAAGCAAAACTCAGGTCATTCCTGGCTCAGAAATCACTTCAGGCAGTGCTCGGGGGACTTTTTGGGGTGTCACTGATCAAACCCAGGTTAGCAGCATGTAAGAAAAAGTCCTAACCACTGTCCTATTGCTCCAGCCTTTATTTCTGAGACATATGCAGGAATACTCATGACTTATTCTTGTCTGCACTCAGATACCGCTCTTGGCAGAAATGGGGGAACAACCTAGGTCAGCTTCATTCAAGGCAAGTGCCTAAACTATCTCTCCGGCTCCTAAAACTACATTCTTAACCAATCATAACTAAACTTAGAATACAAAGACCAAGATAATTATAATACTTCTCTGAAAAATTATCAAAATCAAAGATCAAACCAAAACCAGATTTAAAAAAAAAAAAAAATCAAACTTACCAGGTTTTTCCTAGTTCAGTAAGCCATGTTGGGATGTTTCCTGTCATGATTACTAAGGGATCTTGAAGCTGCCTATTTGCCTTTGCTGTCAATTTACTATTAATAAATTCATTAGTTGGAATAATTTCCTTACATACTGCATTCTGTTAAGAAAAAATACAAAAGCAAAACAAAAAAAGGTCTGTTGTAAGCATTACGATTGTATTGGCTACTTTTCTTCTCTTCAGATTTGTAGCCAGAGCACCCAGTTTCCTACTGTAGCTTCTCAATGGCAAATTTCAGCCCAAATTAGAAGTTCTACAAAGTATAGCTTAAACATCCCATCTCTAACAGAAACAACTAAGGTTTCATGGACAGCCGAATTCTTCATCATTCCACACAATATCCCAGTATCAAAAGTAACATTCCAATTTCATCATTTTCTTTTTACTTAACATGCCTCTTTCAAAGATAAAAGAACATTTGATGCAATGTACCAAAGAAATTGATGTTACATTTCCAAATTACACATTTAGATATAAACTGTAAATTTACTATAAATGCCAAATTTACAATTAAAGAGTATTTTTAAATTGTGTCAAAAGAATGTATCCAAATATGTAGGCCAAGGGTCCCAAGTTAAAGTGAGAAACAAATTCCCACTGCTGAGCACCTAGTATTTCACTAGGAAAGTAAATTTAGTGAGCAATTCTTTCTGTTAAGTTCAACCTCACCCATCTTTACCCATCTTCTGGACAGAAATATATAGAGAGAAATAAGGAGAACATATTATGAACCATGGTAAATCTAAGGAGACAGTATTACTCACATCATACAAATAATACCAGTATCGACTGATGGCATGTAAAACTCTTAAGAGTAGAATCACATCTAATGATGGGTCTTCAAAAGTTATGTTTTCTGGTGGTGTGGGTATGAGATAAACTTCTAAAGGATTTGACACTGATGGACACACTCCATCTAGAGGACAAAAGATCAAAGAAGTTTGGTCCTAATTAGAAAGGTTATATCCAGGGGAATCAATGCCATCTTATCATGCCTAAAAGAGTGAACCAAGTGAATAATGCTTGGATTTTACTAATAATGACATTTTTTTTTTTGCACATCTCTATAACATACAGAAATAACCCAATTTACATTTGCATTCCTACCCACCTATATTCTCAAGTAAGAGAAAAAAACAGATTCACTTATATTTTGGTCTTTATAACAATATCAATGTGAAGGCTAACAAGGAACATTTGTTTAAATTGTTTTACAATGCTTATTATAGGCAACCACCACAAAATTTTCAGGTTTTTTTGTTTTCGGGGCCACACCCAGGGATGTTCAGATGTTACTCTTGGCCTGCACTAAGGAATTATACTCCTAGCAGTACTTAGAGAACTTACAGGATGCTGAATCAAACCCAGCTGGCCTTATGCAAAGCAAGTGTTGCTGCACTAGTGCTCCAGTCTCAGAATTTCAGATATTTTAAATGAGTTTAAACAGCATATAAAGAGATTAGCAAGACCCAAAATGAACTTTAAAAAGGTACGTAATAGGGACAGGAATGATAGCACAGCAGGTACGGCTGTTCTGTACAAGGTCAACCTGTGTTCAATCCCCAGCATACCATATGGTCCCTGGAGCCACCAGGAGTGATTTCTGAACACAAGGCCAGAATTAACCCCCTGAGCACTGCCACATGTGGCCCAAATCAAAATTAAACAAACAAAAGCCATGCAATAAAGGATGAATAGTCCCAAATTGTATATCAGAACTGGCTATGTAAGCCTTAGCTTAGGATCTATTAAAAACAAGACAAGAACTTAAGAAATCGAGTAATTCCATTTACTGAGCAAGGAAATTTAAAATCTCAACTCTTGGGCTGGGAATGCTGACAGTTCAAAGGACTGAAGTGCTTATCCATGACACAGGCCCTGGGCTCTATGCCCAGCATTGTGTGGTCTCTAGCACCCTGGGAAGGTCCAAAACAAACAAAAAATAACTAATTGCATAAGAATACCAAAATTGTAACACCCCAAAAATGTCCCAAAATATGTTTTTGAATAGATCAGGTTTATGGAAAAAATTTTTGTTACAATGTCCTTATATTTAGGGACTAAGGAAGACACTTCATTTAATGCCTGGAAATGATTGGCACTATTATTACACTAAAAAATATACATGGGAATTACAAATAGCTTATAAGAAAATACTGGCAGAGTATAGTGAGTGTGTCATTGCAATACTAGCTAAAGTTTAAACTTTTCCCTAAATCTCAGTTTATTAAAAATATTATAAAATTAAAAAGATCTTCTGGAGACCACCTTCTTAATGAATGTTTTCTACTAATAAATTATTTCAGCCTTCAGGGAAACAAGCTCTTTCTTCAAGGAAGAAAATGAAATCATTCCCTATTTGCAAATTTAATTTTGTAGACACTTCATTTTCTTGTTCTCTGGATGTGAATTAAGTCAAGGGCTTGCAATAAAAGTTTTTAGTGATGTCATTTTTTTCTCCAAAATTTATTCTAAATAGAAATTACTCCTTCAAATGTATTTAGACACGAAGTCTGCTGCTCTTTTTTCTTCAAAGATCAACATACCATGCCAAAGTTCATCATGTTTTTTTGCATTTCTTGGGGAAGTTTTTGTGGGAGCTGTTTGGGCTCTTCCTCGTTTACCACCAACACAATCTTTATTACTTTCTTCATCCTCTCTCACGGGCTTGTACCTAAAACAATAGAATATTAAACCAGACGCAGACTTTACCACTACAACTTAAAAAAAATTTTTTAAAGGGAGTTGTCATAAACATTCCTAGCCCCAAAGGATAGCAAGGAAAAAAACTGGGTGGAAGAGGAGAAACAAAAATATGGGGGCCAGAGGTCAATCGGTCTCAGGTTCATTGGCAGTGGTAAAAAAAAAAGAACTAAATATGCAAGACAAAGGCAAGGCAACAACAATAAAAATTAAGAGAGACCCAAACTTTAACAATCTAACTTAAAATGGACCTGTTACACTGGCAGGCTGAGGAAAGGGGTTGGTAGTATGGTAAACCACTGGTTGAGAGAGGACCCAACTATGATTTGTAAATCACAATGGTTTCAATAAAATAACTTTATTTAAAAGCCAGGGTTTACAAGGTTGTGATAAATTTTTTCCACCACACTTACAAAGTTGCTCAGTCATACAATGTACCTTACCAGTGCACAATTACAATCACCAATGTTCCCAAGTTTCCTTTCTGCCCTCACTAATTCCCCCTGCCTGGTCCGGCTCTGCGTCAAATGTTTTTCTTTACTCCCTTCCTCCTCCCTCCCTTTTTTCCTTTCAGACACTGGATTTAGATCTGCAATATTGCTACTGAAAGGGTTATCATACATATCAATTTATCTCCTTTCAGCACGCAATTCCTGTTCAGAGGATCATTTCTAACTACCACTGTCATAGTAACTATAACTTCCTTAATGCCGTAACATGCCACCAGTTTGACAGAACTATGAAAACACCCATGAAATTTATCTTCTATCCCTATGAACCCAGAAAACTAACAATGGCACTTTTTCTGTCAGAGTCCTTTAGTCCAAAAGAGGTCACTAAGAATTCTTTAAGAATTCTGGGAAGAGGGGCCAGGCGGTGGCGCTGGAGGTAGGGTGCCTACGCTAACCTAGGACGAACCGTGGTTCGATCCCCCGGTTCCCCATATGGTCCCCCGTGCCTGCCAGGAGCGACTTCTGAGCGAATAGCCAGGAGTAAGTAGCCCCTGAGCGTCACCGGGTGTGGCCCCCCCCCCAAAAAAAAAGAATTCTGGGAAGAATGCATGGCATGCTTTAAATGTAATTCATAGAACCAGGGACTTAACTCAAATGGTAAAGCATACACCTATCAAGGCATTGAGTTCAAACACTGCCAGGAATGGTCTATATGAAAACAAATAAACTGAGAAGTATAAATAGCTGACATTAATAAACAGGAAGCTGTTAAGCAATTACATTTGAAAATTCAGAGACGGGCCCGGAGAGAGAGCACAGCGGCGTTTGCCTTGCAAGCAGCCGATCCAGGACCAAAGGTGGTTGGTTCGAATCCCAGTGTCCCATATGGTCCCCCATGCCTGCCAGGAGGAATCCCTGAGCACCGCCGGGTGTGGCCCAAAAACCAAAACCAAAA
>PVKC010002215.1:0-11842 GCA_004027635.1 Crocidura indochinensis | reverse complement strand
TAAAAAACAGAAATGAATTTAGTGGAAAAGAAAAGGCAAGGTATGACTACAGTCTGTGAAAATATACTTTAGAATACTTAGGGAGCAAAATACATACATGTGCTCACACAGATAAATTATGCAATGTGGGGGCCGGAGCAATCGTACAGTGGTAGGACATTTTTCTTGCATGTGGCCAACCTGAGACAAATCTGGGTTCAATCCCCAGCATACCATATGGACCTTACCAGATGCAATTTCTGAGCACAGAGCCAGGAGTAACCCCTGAGCGCTGCTGGGTGTGGCCCAAAAACAAACAAACAAAAACAACAAAAAATGTGATGTGGTCTTATTAATAAAATGTATGAATTAGGGTTGTACTCCTCTGATAAAAGTCTATTAGGATAACTTTAGAAATACTAAAGCGCTGAAATACCAAATAAAGTAAATTTCTGACTTGCCATATCGTATGTGTCTTTGTCCAAATACCAGCTCTTCCGAGAGGATTGCTTTCATCATCTGTAGACTCCCTTTCATCCTCAGCCTGAATACTGAACTGCCGCACTGCCTGGTACACAGTCATATTGTAAGGTAGCAAATGTTCTCCAATGTAAAACTGAAGCCTGTGTCTTACATTTCCTGAATTTAAGAACTGAGCAGCCTAAACAAAGCAAAACAAAACAGTTAAGCTGCTGTGCCTGAACCTTATACATCACAACATGGTGGGAATAGTACCTTACCAGAGACTCATCAATTTCTTCATCAGAGCCATCATCATCACTATCTTCATCATCTTCTCTCACTCTTCCATATCCTTAAAAACCCAAGAAGGCTATTAAATTCCAAGCAATTTTAGGTAGTAAAGAAAGGGTTGATATAGTCCAGATACGTAATTAAACTATCGTCTCAGATATCTTTTATATCTTTGATATAAAAAGCAGACATAGCTAAGTTGACTGTTCAACTGATTTCACTTTTAAACTACATACCAACATATAAATTAACTCAGTCTGTCTGAGTAAGCAGTTTCCATGAAATTTAAAATATTTCTGCACACGACACATAAAATATTTAACAAAGTAATAAGGAAATAGTGTTTATACACTTTAATATTTTTCCACCCAAATACATTATTGCTTATACAACGTACAAACATAAAAATTACCTCTAACTACAAGGTATCGTTCGATAGCTTGCACCAAAGCCAGGGGGTCTATCTTGACAGGTCCACCTTTCCACTGTTTTACATTTGCACAGTCTGGATGTCTTTGTAACTGGCATTTTAACTGATGTGTGTTAAAAAATTTTAAAGCCTGTGATCCTCTGTTGAGAGAAAAGCTCAAGATAATTTGTGAAAAAAAGTTATTCTATATTTTCAAAATCAAGATATTTTAAAATATAACAAGCAAATATAATCTGCATTATTAAAACAAAGTAAAAAAGTACTTACCAACAGTGTAAACAAGAAAGCATTTCAAGTTTTAGTATATGTAGTATATGCATACATATATATAACTTCAAGATATGTGAAACCACAAATTTGAAAACACACAATCAGATGTTGTATAACTGTTGATGTAATTAATATGTGGAAACAATCTAAGTGTATTGTCAATGAGTGAATAAAGATGTAATATATATATACATATACATACATACATACACACACACACACACAGAAAGCTACATAGCTAGCTGTAAAAAAAAGAAATTACACCATTTTCAACCACCATGGATGGGCCTTATGGTAGATAAAGTGATTAAGTCAGAGAAAAACAGAGCATACTATACTTCCTTATATTTAGAATATGAAGAATCAAAGCAATAAACAAAATTCTTAGAGAACTCTTAGAGAAGAGGTTGATTATTAATTATCCCATCAGTGAGATTTAATAACCTGAAACAAAATTTCCTCAAACATTTGAGCCTCTTGTATCTTCTATAAAATTATTTCTTAAAAACCTTAAGTATAATTTAACTATTCTAAAAGCTACACAAATCTGACTCACTCATTTCTTAAAAGTACTTGCAAGAGTTATGATATAAATATAAAACAAAATTGTAATATCACACGAAGCACACAAATAAGTGAGATTATTCCATTTCATTTTCATATACATATAAGTACACATACATTTTATATAATCTGAATAAAAATAAAAACCCTCATTTTCTCAAGCAAAGCTGAAAATGTTCCCTTAATTTCATCCAAACACTAGTGCCATGAACAAAATAAAATGTTCTATATATTAAGCAGGAAAAAAAAACCTACTCTGTAACAATCACATTAACTTATAATATTTTTAAATCCATCAAAATTTCAGGGGCCCGGGAGATCACATGGAGGTAAGGCGTTTGCCTTTCATGCAAAAGGTCATCGGTTTGAATTCCTGTGCCCCATATGGTCCCCCGTGCCTGCCAGGAGCAATTTTTGAGTATGGAGCGGGGAGTAACCCCTGAGCACTGCCAGGTGTGACCCCCCCCCCAAAATAATTCAAATGCTGAATTGTCAATAAGCTATTTCTTTGATTTTTTTTTTTTTTTTTTTGGTTTTTGGGTCACACCCAGTGACGCTCAGGGGTTACTCCTGGCTATGCGCTCAGAAGTCGCCCCTGGCTGGCCTGGGCGACCATATGGGGCACGGGGGATCGAACCGTGGTCCGTAGCGCGGTAAGGCAGGCACCTTACCTTCAGCGCCACCGCCCGGCCCCTATTTCTTTGATTTTTAAGTGTTTATATTCCAGGTTTCTATACATAACATTCCAAGGAACCTTATAACATTCCACAAAAACTACCAGTAACTTTTGTAGTGAATTCTGTAGTGCTCATGTACTATAAAACTTTTGAAAAAACATAGTTCTGTAAGTTTTATAGCATCAAAACATTTATTAAAATAAAAAACTAAAAACACCATACCACATTATACAGAAAATAAACAATATTTTATTAACACTATTCCAAAATTCTTGGACAATATCAAAGTATTCTTTCAGGAAAAGTAATCTTTTAAAAGATGTCACATGGTGGTTGTAGAGATTACAGTGGCTAAGATGCTTGCATTGCATGCAGCTGTCCCATATTCAATCACAAGAATCCCATCTGATCCCACCAGAAATAATTCCTAAGTGCAGAGCCAGGAGTAACCCCTGTGCATCTCTGGGTGTATTGTTCTTCCCCCCAGGATACCAACATTGTTAATAGGAGTATGTTTTTGTTAAGCATAATGTTTACAGTACATAATTTGAGTGGAATTTGATTTACTCTTTAAAGTATTCAAATCCATTCTAGTAGATATTTTCAGGCAAGCAAGGAATTACCAAATCTAGCTTTTGCTACTTTACATCAACAAAATTAAATATAAACTACATTGGATGGTACGGACATACCCAAGTAATGATCCTTACCTGCCTCCTGTTCCATTTCCACTTGGAAAGTCATGTACTTTGACTGGAAATTGTTCCATCTGGCTGAGACAGTTGTTCATCTTGTGAACTAATGCCAACAAAGGTGCATTACCCACAGGTTCTACTCTTCCAATGGGCTCTTCTCCAGGAAGCTAATTATTTAAAAAAAAAAAAAAAAAAAAAAAAAGATAAGAGGACTTCTAAAATTGGAACATTTTGCAAGAAAATTTAACTGGTATTTTTACCTTTTGGCATAATGATGTGGAACACTTTCAACTGATTCAATAAAGAAGATATATATAATATGCAACTTTTCTAATTTCCAAGACTTAAGGGCTTGAAACATAATGCAATTGGTGGTCAAACCTTAGAGACATGACGATTTGTTGATTCACTCTCTCAAATCTGTATTTAATAGGCATATTCTTTTTTTGTTTGTTTGTTTGTTTTTTGGGCCACACCCAGTGTCACTCAGGGGTTACTCCTGGCTGTGTGCTCAAAAAATTGCTCTTGGCTTAGGGGACCATATGGGACATGGGAGTGGGGGGGGGGTGTTGAACCATGGTTCATCCTAAGCTAGAGTGCTCAAGGCAGACAACTTACCACTTGTGCCACCGCTCCGGCCCCTATTTTCACTTTTTTAAAGGAGAGGAGAGGGTCACATCTAGCAATGCTAAGAGATTACTGCCGACTCTTCATTCAGGGCTGATGGATTTAGGGGAGTACACATGGATGCTGGAACCAAACCAGATTGGCTGCATATACCATGTAATCACCCTACCTGCTGTTCTATGCTCCAAACCCTGAACTTTAACATTTTGCTTCAAAAATATTGATGAGCATAGTTACTGAGAACCCCCACAGGGAATATTAAACTGTATATACATTACTGTTGCTTATTATGTTTGTTATTATTATTGTTATGTATGTTATTGTTATGTAACAATGTACCACCGAACCTACAAAATTAATCTAGCCCTAATCAGTTTCAGGTAAAAAATTATAATCAATGTTACTATATATCTGTGAGTCTCCAGCTTTAGGAAAAAGCGCTGCTCAAATTACTACAAACAATGAAAAGAAACGACAGAATTTCACAAACACAAGAGAGCTATCCTTAGCCTGATTACATAAATCACCGGGAAACTTCCCTGGGGATGCCTTTTCTTAAAGTGACAAACAAGGAAAACATGTTAACAGTATATTCAATAGCACAGTTACTATTTTATCCTCAATCCACTAAAGATGCAGACACTGGCTTCTGGACTTGTTATCCACACTGTAAGTAGTAAATTAGAAATCACAGAGATCATTAGTACTATTTTAAGAAGAATACACAAACATTTCTTTATGTGTAATGTATTTATATAAATATTTCTTTAATTTATTTATGTGTAATGTATTTATATAAATACAAACATACATATACACATACAAATACACATGTACATAATGTATTTATACTCCATTTACTATATTTTCTCTAAGAAACACACAGTAAAGAACTATATTAATAACCAAGAGGAAGAATAAAATATGCCTAAGCTTCAGCATGCGAACTGGGGAACAGCATGGGTCTATACTGTAGGCATTTTGGCCAAGCTTAGGGAAGATGTGGCCTCCGGCTGGCCCCCATAGCCTTCCCTCTCCTTCCTCCCAGACCCCTGGTTACCCCTGGCCGCCTGCCCAGGATGCCAGCAAGGTAGGTGTTGGGGAGGAGTTTTAAGGGGACCCCAGAAACCACCCCCTATCATGCACCAGAAGGGCGGGTTGGGGGAGGGGACAGGTGAATTTCCCTTCCCACTAATCCCCATTCTCAAGCCGCACGGGATTTATAGATTAATAGGATATCATAAAGTTTAATCCACTTTGCATTATACAGTATTGTTAAATTGGATATCAGAAGGGTTCATCTATGTTTACAATATAGAGAATGTCTATGTTGTATTATTCCCCTCCCCCATTGTCATCACCTTACAGGCTCATTTCTAATCCTTTACTCTCACCCCTACTGTCTATTACCCATATGTAACCATTTTAACCCTCGGCTTTTTGCTCCTTATGAAGCAGATTATCCTCACTCAAGCTAACTGCCAGCCAGCTCCCAAAATAAAAAATATATCTCAGGCTGAGAAGAAACCAAAACACTGTTCCTATCAATCTATAATCAACAGACCCCTATCCTCCACTTCCCTTCACTGGGTACCTGTGCTTGCTACCATAATCAGTTTCCAAGAAGCCCCCACTCAAAGACCTTTCCTGATATGGGATTGCTGGAAGTTGTTTACAGACTTCAGATGGCCAAACCACAGACCAAAGTGGTGTCCCGGAATCAACACCCACACCCCTCTGACTATTTCTAAAACATAAAAGTGACATGTGTATCTCCTTTGTATATCTTAGATGTATTCTCTTAACATTGGGTTTTTTTTTTTGCTTGTTTATTTGTTTGCTTTTTTTCCTTTGGGATCTGTTCAATAAACAATGCTGGTAGAAGAGTATCTCTGTTTAGAATTCATATTAGAACCAAATTACGGGGAATGTTGGACTTGCTCCCTCTGCCCCAGATGCACTAACAATACCTTGTGGCATTGTTTCTCTTTTGCATAGGTACATTAAAATGGGAAAATATTAGATATGCAAACAAGCTCTTATCTGAGATGGAAACAAAAATTTGTAATGCAGTTAGGCCTTATACCCTGAACATTGGCATAATGATTTGGCTTAGGCCTCGAAGAATTGCCCATACACCCCTAAACAATGGATACCATCTATGGAAACTACCACAATTGTCTATAACGTTACCAGGGCGCAAACCTCTACCTGGGAAGACCCTACCACTGCTCTGGCATTGACTTATTCCAAAGAGTGTTCTCAGCACCCAGACAACTTAGCAACAACCTGCTTGCCGGGCAGGTCTCTCTGCAACTAATGGTGTCGTGAAACTAGAGGATGTTCCACATCAGCCTGACTTCGATGAAGAAAATGCACAGAATCCAGAATCTTTAAATACAGGAACCTGAGACCAACAGATAAAGTGCGATGAAGTTTCACCAGGACCACGAAGGATGACTTGGGTTGGGCAGACTGGTATGCCTGGAGCCCAGAGTCGGTCTTATGCCAATAAACTTCAGGGGTGAGGCCTTATTGTAATCAGGCCAAGGGTTTTTTTCCATTTTCCCCATAATTTTGTTGGGTCTATGCAAACAATGGTGATTGCCACTTTCACACCTTTACTACTGTATTTTTTTTAAACACTTATCCTTTAAGAAACAAAAAACATCTTACTGAACTTAAAAAAAAGGGGGGGGGGGCAGAGAGATAGCATGGAGGTAGGGCATTTGCCTTACATCCAGAAGGATGGTGGTTCGAATCCTGGTATCCCATATGACCCCCCATGCCTGCCACGGTCGATTTCTGAGCACAGAGCCAGGAGTAACCCGAGTACTGGTGGGTCTGACCCAAAAACCAAAAATAAAATAAAAATAACTGTAGTAGAATGCCTGTCTCAAATAGAGGCAGAGGATGGGAAGGTAGGGAGGGAGGCATTGGGGGTGGGGAGGATGCACTGGTGAAGGGGGTGTTCTGTTTATGACTGAAATCCATCTACAATCATGTTTGTAATTATGGTGCTTAAAGAATTAGGGGCCGGGCGGTGGCGCTGGAGGTAAAGGTGCCTGCCTTACCGCACTAGCCTTGGACGGACTGAGGTTCGATCCCCCGTGCCCCATATGGTCCCCCAAGCCAGGAGCAACTTCTGAGCGCATCGCCAGGAGTAACCCCTGAGCGTCACTGGGTGTGGCCCAAAAACCAAAAACCAAAAACCAAAAAAAAAAAAAAAAAAAAAAAAAAAAAAAAAAAAAAAAAAAAAAAAAAAAAAAAAGAATTAAAAAAAAAAAACGAAGAATAAAATATACACCAGATGAGATGTTTCTTACAAATAAAAGCATTCTTATTACATAAACCATAGAAAAATTGTGGCATACACTTTGGTTTTGTATGGGCCAAACCTAACTCACTCCTACCTTTGTCCCCATAGACAATGGTCAGAAACTGTATGTGGTACCAGAAATTGGGGGAGGCGGTCATCCCAGACATGCAGCATGCCTGAAGCACTGTAAACCCTGCATTATTTCTCCAGCCCAGAATAGACTTTATTAAATCACCATTTCATTGTTTTACTTTTTTTTTTTTTTTTGGTTTTTGGGTCACACCCAGCCGCGCTCAGGGGTTACTCTTGGCTCCATGCTCAGAAACTGCTCCTGGCAGGCACGAGGGACCATATGGGGCACTGGGATTCGAACCGATGACCTTTTGCATGAAAGGCAAATACCTTACCTCCATGCTATCTCCCAGGCCCTCATTGTTTTACTTTTTAAAAGTATTCTTCAATAGGGCTAGAACAATAGTTCAATGGGTAAGGCACTTGCCTTCCATGTAGCCAACTGGATTTCAATCTCTGGTAAACCACATAGTCCTCCCAACCTACCAGGAGTGATCCCTGAGAGCAGAGCTAGGAATAAGCCCTGAACAGCCGTGGGTGTGGCCCAAACAAACAAGAACAAAGTTTTCTTTACTATGTAAGATAAAACAATGCACTAAATATAAGTTAACAGCTTTACTTTTAATATCCTGACCAATGTTTATTATAAGATATAGAAGGAATTTTTAGATCACTTACTGGAGAAGAAAAAAATACATGGAGAAATCTTTTTAATCTGATCTCTCTGCTCACAGCATCCTTTTCACTTTTAGATGTCAAATAAAGTAACAGCTGCTTTACAAATCCACTATGTTGTATTTCAAATGATGAAACATCTGACTCTGAGACTATGCTACGAATTTCTACAAGGCACTCAGCTCCACCATCCACCTGAAAAAAAACACACACACACACACAAAACAATATTTCTGTATTGCCTTTTAACATTCTTGCATATCTTATCTTTATGTATGATCTTTGTTGAGGGGACCTATCGGTAGCGCTTAGGGATTACTCCTGGCTCTGGAGTATGGGATGGCAGGTATAAAACTAAGGTCCATCCCAGGTCGGTCGCATGCAAGGCAAATGTCCTATTGCTGTGCTATTGCTCAGGCCCCAATGTATGATCTTTTTGTATAAACTTATAAATAAATGTTAAACATTTTATGATTAACACCCAGGTATCCCTACTAAAAGAGGAAAATACTGGAGACCAGCTCTGCCCACGTACTGGGGTCAGGGGACACCTCGGGCCGCATGGCACTCTCCCTAGCTTGGGGGGCTGCTGGGGGGCTTGGCAGGCCTCCCCGCCATTCCCGTTTTTTTCCCTTTATTCCAGGTTTTTCCTAGTTGCCGGCCCATGTGGACTCTATTGTGGTCCTCTGTCTTTCCGCCTTTGTCTCCCTATACTAAGGGGGGGACACATGGGGTAGAGGGCGGGCCGAAGCAGCACTGGTGTATGTGTCGACATACACTGATATTTTTTTTCCATTGGTCTCCAGTTTGAAAACCGTGCGGGGGCACTAGCCCCCGTGCATACCATATATATTAAAAATAAAAATGGGGAAAAAATGATACTAGACTACAAAGGCAAGTATTACATGACATTACATAAATTTAGCCTAAACAAGAAATGTTTAGGATGGCACAGCAGAGATTTTGCTTTGCACGTGGCTGACCTAGGTTCAATTTCCAACATCCCATATGATTTCCCCAAGTCCACCAGGAGTAACCTGAGTACAGAGCCAAGAGTAACATGCTGGGCTTGGACTCCCCCACTCCAAAAAAGGTGACTAGGAATCAGGTGAAATATAAAAGGCTATTATTTGGTTTTGGATTTTTGGGCCACACCTGGGGGTACTCAAGGATTACTTCAGGTTGGATGCTGGAAAACAAACTTGGGTTGGCTGCATGAAAGCAAGTGCCTTAGCTACTGTACTATTGCTCTGGCTCAAAAGGCTTATATTAAGCCTCTCTAGACACTCAGACCTAAAGGAGAAAGAGCAAATAAACAGCCATATCAACTGTAAAGACAAAGCAAACGAAGAGACATTTCTAAGATTTTGCCATTTGTCAGGAAATAGTTGAGAAAATGAAAAGTCAAATATGAAATTTTCAGGATATTTAATAAAATAATGAACTATAAAAGCCCATAGATAAATTAAGATATGTAAGTGCTAATGGGACATGTTCTGATAAAAAAAGAAATGTAACAGCTAAATTTATGGAAGAGTTGAGTCCTCAAGGGAAATTTTTGCAGATGGATTGAGTCAGGCATGATGCACATATACAGTACCTGGAGGTTGAGTTGTTCAGTTGCAGCACAAAGTCTCTGAAGAACATTCAATGCAGGGTTACTTCCATCCATATTCTCAGAACTGAAATAACGCTCTACAAATTTATGCGCTTGTTCCTTTATCCAACCTTTAATTTTTTCCCTAAAAGAAGAAAGGTGGGGGCATTAAAATCTGTAGGTAGAGGCCCCGAAGCCCCAACATCTGAATTCCGTCATAACTTGGGCACTACAACTCTTCAACTCCACCACAGCAAAGCACCCAACTCCACAACTTCTGAAGTCTACATGCCACCACACCATCCCAGTAGAAGCAGAGCAAACCCAATGAGGAAGATGCATAGAAGCCCACCAAGCTCAGTGAATGGAAATAGAACTCCATCACCAATCAGCTCAGTACTCTGTGACTTTATGACACCATTATGAGGATGTTTAATGAGATTAAAGAAAACAGCATAGGTAGGCACAAGAAAGCCAGCAAAGTACAAAAAAGAATTGATCTAAAAGGAGAAAATTTCAGGCAGAAAAGAAGTGTATGGTTCGTAATTAAAAAAAAAAAAAAAAACTCTAGGAGCCGGAGAGATAGAATGGAGGTAAGGCGTTTGCCTTTCATGCAGAAGGTCATCAGTTCAAATCCCGGCACCTATATGGTCCCAGGAGCCTGCCAGGAGTGATTTCTGAGCATAGAGCCAGAAGTAACCCCTGAGCGCTGCCGGGTGTGTCCCAAAAACTAAAAAACAAAAACAAAAACAACAACTCTAGAAGCTTTGAACAGCAGATTAATAGCAGCTGTGCTAATGATACAATCACTCCAAGATGAGGGGCTGAAGGAACAATACAGTCAGTGGAATGCTTACCTTGCACAAGACCAACCCAGATTTGATCCTCTGAATCCCACATGCCACCACCACCCCCAATACACTCTAAGGCAGGGGTCTCAAACTTGTGGCCCACGGGCCACAAATGACCCTCCGTACAACATTTTGTGGCCCTTCCCTGGAGGAATCTTTTTTGTTTTGTTTTGTTTTAGTTGTTTGGGACACACCCCCTAATATTCAAGGCTTACTACTGACTTTGCACTCAAGGATCACCCTGACTTTGCCTCCTGCGGCCCGAAGATAAATTGAGTTTGAGAACCCTGCTCTAAGGAATAATTCCCAAGTGCAGGGCCAGGAATAAACAGTGTCACTGGGTGTGTCCCCTTCCTAAAGGAACTCCAGGGTAAAAATGAAGGAAATTGCTAGAAAAAAACAGCTGGTAGAAAATAGTATAAAGAGCCAGTGAGGTGGTGCTAGAGGTAAGGTGTCTGCCCTGCAAGTGCTAGCCAAGGAAGAACCATGGTTCGATCCCCCGGTGTCCCATATGGTCCCCCCAAGTCAGGGCAATTTCTCAGCGCTTAGCCAGGAGTAACCCCTGAGCATCAAATGGGTGTGCCCCCCCCACAAAAACAGAAAAATAGTATAAAGAACAATGAACATCAGAGAGAGATATAAGTCAATCATCAGAATCTCTACTGAAGGCATATTATATATATATATGAAGCAGCTGTAGGCTGCTTCACCCTGTCACGGTCACTTGGTCCCACCCCACAAATTCAAGGCTGTGCTGCTTACTAAGAGGTTCACAGCCACAGCCACAGTAAGAATCAGAGGAAGCATGCTCAAGTGTGTGCCAGATTTAATTTCCAACTGAAACTGGAGAGCAATGAGTCACAGGCCCCGCAAAAGCTAACTATGCCTACACTAAACTGCATGATGAACTAAAAACTGACAAGTCAGCAGGCAATGTTTGGTCATTCCCAGGCCCTTAGTAGAAATCAGCTGCTCCTGAAAACCCAACTGGAAACAAGTCATGCTTGTGGCCATAGCAGGGAGCAGGCACCCTAAAGGTAAATTCTACCCATCAAGGCCAAAGTGGACAGTAGTAATCCATAAAGCAAATGGAAACCTGCAAAAATTTCTCTGAGGCTGTGATGTCAGCTTATCAAACAACAGTTTGGGCATTGTAACTAACCTAAGCTGGTTGAACTGTGATGCCCCATTAGCTGAGTTTGTTTACCAACAAACGAAACCTAGACTACTACTAAAATTTGTGGTAACAAAACAACTCAAACTGCCAAGGGAATTATTAAAAAAGAATATGAGAGAAATTCTATTTCCTAACTTTCAATTAGACTATAAAAAC
>PVKC010002214.1:10966-44844 GCA_004027635.1 Crocidura indochinensis | reverse complement strand
GGTTTTTGGGTCACACCCGGCAGTGCTCAGGGTTTACTCCTGGCTCCATGCTCAGAAATTGCTCCTGGCAGGCACGGGGGACCATATGGGCACCGGGATTCGAACCGATGACCTTTTGCATGAAAGGCAAACACCTTACCTCCATGCTATCTCCCGGGCCCCCATATTCCAGTTCTTGTTTCTTTTCTTAAACTGATATTTATAGTCTCTAGAAGGACTCCTCCCGTTTTATGCTTGTTTGAATATTTGCCCCCCCTTTTATCTTTTCTTTCTTTTTTTCCTCCACCTTCAAACAGAAACACATAACTTGAACCATATTGTTCTGCCTCACAAATTGAGGGGGAAATAATGGAGGGTACCAAGACCAAACAGTTGTATGAACATCGAGTAGAAATAAAAAATAATCAGACTTGAACACCAAATTCAAAGTCAACTGCAACAGAATCAATGTCCAATCTACAATATGCTAGACACAGAAAGGACCACTTATATTAGCAGCCCGGGGAGCTAAGGAGGGGTGATATGGGATGCACGCTGGGAACAGCGGTGGAGGGAGGGCAACATTGGGGGTGGGAATACCCCTGATTCAATGGCACTATGTACCTGGAATACTACAGTGAATGATTTGTAATCCACTTTGGTTAAATGAAAAACTATTAATATAAAAAAAGATACTGTGGGATTTATCGAGTCCTTTTCCACTCAGTATATGCCTTATTGGTCATTGGTTGGAAACATCTTTGAGTGTAGCACCTTGGATTGTTGTTTAGACCAATTAAACCCACCCCAACTAAACCCACCTCCCGGTGTTGTTTATTCTTCCATTAATAATAAATCTTCAGATTTCAGGAAAACATTCTCTTGCATTTCCGGACTCCCCAATTGAACTTCCAGCTTCTTAGGACCTGAGCTTACATGTTAGAATTCCTGAACCTGTTTCTCCCGTGTGTGTGTGTGTGTATGTGTGTGTGTGTGTGTGTGTGTATTATTTCCTACATCAACTTTTGCTTTTATATCCACATCTCTCCAGTGTCTTGGCTTCTCTCATGTGGGATATAAAGAAACCTCATAAGGAAATATTAAATTTCCAAAGGTAGGAGAAACAAATAGCAGGGAATATGTTCTTCAATAGGACATTTGCTATGGGGGGGGGGGTTTGGGAAGGATATATCTGGAAAGAAACAGTAGGACAATGGTGTAGCTGAAAGTTCCTGCCACAGAGACAGCTTGAGGAACAAGAGGGAAATTGGTGGAGAGTAGTAGACACTGGTGAAGAGTTTGTTCTTGGAACATTGTACACCTGAAAATCAACCATAATATCTGTGTAACTAACTCACCACAACCCTAACAACACTTGCCATAGATTCTTTTTTAACTCAATTAATTGATTGATGGATTGGTTTTTGGGCCACACCCAGCAGTGCTCAGTAGTTACCCCTAGATCTGCCCTCAGAAATCTCCCCTGGAAGACTGGGATGCTGGGAATCTAATTGAGTCCCTCCCAAGTCAGCTGCATGAAAGGCAAACGCCCTATCACTGTGCTATCTGTCCGGGCCCAACACTAGTTGTTGTTGTTTGGTTTTTCAGGCCACACCCAATTGATGCTCAGGGGTTACTCCTGACTAAGTGCTCAGAAATCGCCCCTGGCTTGGGGGTGACCATATGGGATGCCAGGGGATTGAACTGCAGTTCTTCTTTGGCTAGCACCAAACACCTCAAATATTAGTCATTTATCTGACAGGTAGCATATGAATATTTTTTCTGGTAAATTAATCATATTTTAATTTTAGTCCTAGTTTATTTTGCCATTTAAAAGATTCTTAATTTTATGTAGGTTTATTTATTTATCTTCAGTATCTTTGTCAATAAAATCATATCATTGAAGACCCCTCTGTGCTCCATATCCTGGAGAGTTCTGCCAATGTTTTATACAATGTATTTTTATGAATTCTGATATAATTTCAAAGTAGTTAATTTATTTTGAATTATTATTTATCTTTTATGAACAGCGTGGGATACTTTTCCAGTTTTAGTTTTGGCAAGTGTCAATCCAGTTTTCCCAATATCATCTGTTAAAGATTTCCTTCAACCACTTCATGCACAAATCTCTTTTGTCAATTTTTCATAAACTTTGGTTTATCTTTGGGCTCTCAATTTTGCTCCATTAGTCTGAATGAAAAAAAAATCCTACAGTTTGCTGCAACAGCTAGAGGTATGAGGTTACTACTTTAAGTGAAATAAGTTAGAGGCAGAAAAAAATCCAAAGTATATCATTCATGTGAGATATAGAGAGAGACAAATTAAAATAATAGACAGTGTCTAATGATGAAAAATCTTGATCTTCAATCACAAGATCACAGATTATTAAGCAGTAGGAGGAAATACAGAGGGAAGAGGGATAGAGGTGACATAGGAATAGTGGTAGAGGGTATTGACCCTTCCTTGGGTGATGGAGTTCATCAATCCTATGTGCTTTTGTACTACTGTGACAATGTACCTAAACTATAACAATAAAAATGACTTATATGCAATGTGGAGTATGGCAAGTCCAAAACCTGTTAAAAGTTCAGTAGAACCATCTAGAGAAGAATAAAGAACACATAGAATGTGATTGGAAGCATAGTAAAAAGTTGGATTTCATAGAAGCAACATGAAATCACTCATGAGTTATGACCATAAAACAGCATAATCACATTTAATCCTTGAAAATTCCACTCTGGTTCTGTCAAAACAGGGAGAAATCTGGATGAGATCAAGAGCAATCAAAGAACATAAAATTTGGAGGCTAAGATAGTCATATGTGCAACAGAAGGGACTTAGACATAGGAGATAGCAAGGGTGATGGAGGAAAGGAAGTGATTCAAGAGATTGTTCCTTTCAAATGAAGTATATGGAACATAACAACTAAGAAATAATAAGACTCTAATATAATCAATAAAACATGTATTTGAGGGGGAATAGCACAGCAGATAGGGCTTTCGCCTTGCATGCAGCCAACCAGGTTTGACCCTCAGCATCTCATATGATCCCCTAACCCTACAAGGAGCTATTTCCGAGTGCAGAGCCATGAGTAACCACCTGCTCCAAAACCAAAAAAACAAATCAATAACAACAAAAGCAACAAATATGTGTTTGAGTATATGTTTTTTGATTTGAGTCAAGAAATGAGGAAAGTTATCTGAGACATTGTAATTTATAATTCACAAGTTTGTCTTAGGTTTTATAATTATAGGTTTTTGCGCATGCAATTTTTCAGTACTCCACCAACAGATAGTCTGCTTCTCTCCACTATTACCAAGTCCCCACAGCACCCACCTCATTTCTTCATCCTCCATGCTTTTCTGTACACTTGGTTCTCAGGTTCTGTTGCCCTTTTGCCATTTCCTATTCCCTTACCCTGTTAATTTCCATCCCATATATGAGATATATTAGAGTTATTAAGATAAAACTTAGATCATATGTTTAATATTTGGTGCTGTTTAACAGGGATCTCCTCATAATGCTGAGCTCAGCAAATAGTCTTTCTATTTCTTCCCTAAACATCAATAAGGAGAAAACATAGTATATTGGTGAAATCATTGAAAGTGTGTTCTTTTAATAAGAAGGAATTAGTGCTTTGGATTCTCTTTTATAGTCTCTCGTAGTGGAGTCAGGCTGGCCATTCATTTTTAACCCAGAGACAAGATGGATTCTGAGTCACTGTTTCTCAGAGGTTGTTTATTTATTCATGTTCAGGAACAGTGTACTCTCTTTACTAGGAATTTGGTAAAAAAAACAAAAACAAAAACAAGTAAATATGCATTGCCTGAGAGCTTTACATCTGGAAGGTAGGCTGTGGGTAATAAATGAGGAAGGTCAGGATTTGATGTGATGTATCTGAAAGCCACAGAGGTGAACAGTGTCCCCCTTCTTATTTTAGGTGGTGTAATAAAAGCATCATGCCTATTGTAGGCATGAAAAGCGGGCTTGGTGCTCCACTAAGAGGCCTCCTGGTGTGAATTCATGTAGCTGTAGGATAGAATTTCCTGTTTTTTGTTTTTTTTTTTTCAGAGAAAGTATCAGGGGCTTCCAGGCTTTTCGAAAGGATTCAGAATAGGACTTTGACCCCTCCTTCTCAAGTACAATGAGGCTCAGCTGCTGTGTCTGCTCACCCATCACCAGATTCAGGGCTAGGATTTTAGCCTCATAACTCACAGACTGCTCTAGAGGCAATGGATGGAGTCAGAGCAGCTGCCATTGATCTGGTCGCCACGAAGAGTAAAACAGTGGTGGTCACTGCATTTACATCAAGCACTGACACGTGTCTGCGAGGCAAGCCGTGGCCCAAGAAACTCTGTCGCAGATGTGAGTGTGGCAGTTCATGGCTCAATTTCTCTTTCTTTCTGCCCTTTGTAAATTGCCTTTGTCAACTTCTCCTAGCAAAAACTATTCTGATCATCAATCAGAACCAATAGTCTGTTGGAAAGAAAAATTCCCCTTTTCAGCCAGTTGAAGAAAAAGGGGTTTAGTCTGAACACCTGTAGTTTACTATATTTGTTCCCACTCCCAACTCTAGACCTCTAGACTGTCACCTCTCAGCCCCTCTCCCTGTTTTCTCCCTCTGTTTCTCCTTTTTAACACACACACACACACACACACACACACACACACACACACACACACACACACGTACACATAACAGTCCTGCTTGAGATTTCTGGTCCAAGCAATTAACTTTTTACCTCGATTTAGGTAACTTAACAGAATTCAGATTTGATCTTTACTATAAGGTCAAACTTCTGTTTGTAATGAAGACAACCCTGCTTTTCAGAGACAGTATCAGTATGTGTTTCATACTGCAAGCATCCATCACATTTTCCAGTCTTCCCATGATAAAATATGTATTGAGCATCTATCTGAAGGCAGAAGATTTTTATATAGATAAACTCAGAGAAGATAGTGTTGGAGGTTAGGAGATGCTACCCAGAGTTCTCTTCTACTCTTCTACCACTGCTATCTTTAGGTCAGCAAGACACCATTTAGCCTCAGTTATTGTCACTGTAAAACAAAGATTTTATTGGAATATGGGAATTAAATGAACTAGTAGATGCCTTGGGCTTTGAAAGGTGTCTGGACATGGTAAGGATTATGTAAGCAATCCCTATTTCATGATTATCATTATAATCCTCACTGAAGTTAAGCCAATTACTATTTGATTATCCCTGAAAGAGAATAAAATGAATTTTTATTGTCATTCTGTAGAAAGAGGTGCTAAGATTTAAAAGCTTAAAGAACTTAGGTGCCGTATTTGCCAGCGTATAAGACGACCCCTAATTTTGCAGTTAACACATAGGTTTAGGCCTATATTCACTGTATCAGACAGAACGTTTCTGTGCTGCAACTGTATGTACCACAGTGAGCCAATCACAACAAGCAAAGTTTCAAAGTTCTTACTGTAATAGACTTCCTCTCTGACTCTGACCAATTTGAGCAGGCTTTTTACAGTGTAGATTCGGGTCCAGAACATTGTCTAATTTGCATGCATCAAAAACCTGCTTGTATTGGCTGACTTAGAGAGGTGATCCGAGCAGCCTTGTAGTGATTGATGCAGGATCGAGTTGGAAAAGTCCTTTTGTGGCAATATTCAGACAATTTTCGTTTAGTGGCATATTGAAACAGTTTTCAGGATATACTCAGCATATAAGACGACCCTGATTTTCGGTTGACTTTTTTTGTTTCAAAAGTTGTCTTATATGCCGGAAAATATGGTAAGTGATTCAGAATTTGTATTAGTGTTAGACTGTGTCCTACCCCCAAGTCTAAAGCTTATCCTACCTGAGTTACATACTTCTGAAGAGTAATATAATACATTTTTTTTCTGAATGAATGAAGGTATAAGGAAGCACTACAAACTCTGTAGCCCTAATTCGGCCTCTTCCATGGACCGTCTTCTCTTTGTGAGTAGAAGAAAGGACCACACACCTCAGATGAAAGTTGCTAAGGGAAAATGTCCAAGGACAGTGTCTTCAAAGGCTACTGATACTTTGTGCCAGGTAGAAAGTGAAGAGACCAACACATATTTTCACTTAGATTATACCCAATCTCAACTCTATTTATTTATTTTTTTGTGAAAGCCACACCTAATCATGTTCAAGAGGTACCTCTCATAGGTTGTTTTGAAGGTCAGTACCAGTTGTGCTTGGGGACCACATAATGAGTTGGATTAAACCCAACTTTTCACATGATTAGCATGTTCTCCAGTCCTTTGACCTATCTCCACAACTGAAATCTTTGGGAAACTAAATGGAGGATTTTTTTCTTCTTTCTTTCTTTTTTTTTTTTTACCTCAGAGAATGCAAAAGCAAAGCGAGTTTATTCCAAAATTTATTCCAACCCAATTCTCCGGGTTGTCTAGTGAAGTATCTTTTTTCCCCCAGACATTTATTAGAATATATAATGGCAAATCTTACACAGTGATATTAAAGGTAGTCAACGGCAAATCTTACACAGTGATACTTAAGGTACATGGTGACAATAAATGAGGGTCTTTCCACCAGTGTTGTCCTCCTCCTTTCATCCCTATTCCCAAGCATATATCCCTTATTACCCTCCTTTATCCCCCAGAATGCTAGTGCAGCTAAAAGCATATATGGTAACCCTAATGTAAACCTTTTTTTTTCAGTTCCAGATATTTTTACTAGTGCTTTCTTAAAGGTTTGGAGTCAAAGGAGCACTGTAAAAACAATATTAATGTGGCAATTATTGTTTGCATGGGCCCACCAACATATGGAGTTCATGGAAAGGAAAAACTTTTGCCAAAGTACAAGGAGATCCTAACCCTGGAGTTTCCTTACCATAAGACTATTTCTAGGCTCCAGGCAAACTAGTTTGTCCAATCCCGGTCATTGTCTGTAGTATCCACACAGTTATATTTTTCACAGTCTCTGTTGCTGATCTCATGTTTCTGTATAGAAGGTCCTGACATCTGTATATCCTACAATGAAGTCAGGATGGTGCAGAGCGGCATCTAATTTCAACTTGTAAGTAACAGGCATTGCAGAAAGCCCTGTCCAGTATGCAGGTTGTTGTTGTTGTTGTTGTTTAAGTCTTCTCAGTGTTAAGGGAAGACTCCTTTGAGTAAATTGATGTCAGAGCAGCAGTAGGGCCTTCCCTGGTAGAGGATTGCTTCCAGGTTATGTAATAAACAACGTTGGATGTTTCATAGATGACTTCCCTGGTTCACAGGTAACTGGAAAATATTAAAACCTCTGAGGTCTGTGCCGGGTCATCATGTCAATGTTTGTAAGGCTCCATTGCACCACAAGATTTGTGTGTTCCTATCTCTATTAGATAAGAACTTATTTGTATGTATAGTATTTTCCATTTTAATGTGCCCATGCAAACAAGGAATAATGCTACCTGGTGTTATCAGTGCATAAAGGGACCACAAGAATGAGTCCAACAATCCCCATGACCTGGTTCAAACATAAGAGTTAAACTGAGAGACTCTATCACCAAAATTCCTTATTGAACATTTCACAATGAGATTGGTGCCTATGGGGATGCTAGAACAAGTCCAACAATCCAATTGACTTGGTTTTTATATAAACGTTAAATGGAGGGAGACTTCTACAAACTTCCTTATTTGACAAATAAAAAAGGGAAGAAATGATAGAGAGGGACTCTTTCACCAAAATACCTTATCGAACAGTTCACATACTAAATTCCTTATTTAACAAATAACAAAGGGATAAAAAGTGGGGGAAATAAACGACCTAAATTGAGAGAATGGACTCAATAGTCACCATATATGGGAACGAATCAGAAACCTAGTATATTAGCAAACACAGTTACACAGTGAAGAAAGGAAGAGGCCAAGAGGGTGAACACGTATATTGAACATGTAGAAAAAAAGTACTGGCCTTTTCCTAGCCTGAGAGCCCATCCTCTCATTTTTATTTTGAATATATATGGTACCCCCATGCAAAATGAACTCCTCCTAGACTGAGAGTTCATCCTCTCATTTTTATTTTGAATATATATGGTTCCCCAATGCAAAATGGTCTCCTCACAGACTGAGAGTCCATCCTCCCATTTTTATTTTTAATATATATGGTACGCTCATATATATTAAACTGCTAGTGCCCCCATATATATAAAACTGCTAGTGCCCCCATGCGGTTTTCAAAATGGAGACCAATGGAAAAAAAAAAAAAACAGTGTATGTCAACACATACACCAATGCTGCTTTGGCCCACCCTCCACCCCATGCACCCCTCCCTTAGTGTAGGGAGAAAAAGGTGGAAAGACAGAGGACCACGATAGAGTCCACATGAGCCGGCAACCAGGGATAACCTGGAATAAAGGGGAGAAATAGGGGAATGGCAGGGGGGACTGCCAAGCCCCCCAACATCCCCCAGCTAGGGAAAAGGCCACCAGAATGGGGTGTCCCCTAACCCCAGTACCTGGGTAGAGCTGGCCTCCAGGATCAAGGCACCAGAAGTCAGCTATCTGCCCGGTCCCTCCCTTTGCTTCTCCTCCCTAGTGTAGAGAAGGGGGAAGCCTGGAGACCCCTAATGGAGTCCACCTGAACCCACAGCATGCCAGCCGAGTTGGCACTCAGGCCGGGCCTAGAGTTCAGGGGGAAATAGGGGAATGGTTGGAGGCCTGCCAGGCCTCCCAGCACCCCCCAAGCTAGGAAGAGTGCCATGCAACACGGGTGTCCCCTAACTCCAGTACCTGGGTAGAGCTGGCCTCCAGGATCAAAGCACCGGAACTTTTTCTTATTTCTTTAACTAAAACATTTGTCCAGTGTGGGACACTAGGGCATTTAACATCATTAAAAATTCTCTTTACAGGTCTGCGTGTCAAGCTCAAGTTCTCCCTTGAGTATGTACCTTGCTTACTTTTCTCTATGTCTCATGCTTTATAACATTTTTCCAGTCTAGAGAAACCCATGTACTCTCTTGAACATGTATTTTCTCTTTTTTTCCCTCTCCTAATGTCTAAGTTTTAATAAAAACAGAAAAACTTCTCCCACAGGGTCTGAAGACATATGAGAGGGTATGAACATAAGCAAGACCTGTGAATTCAATTCTCAGAACCACATGCCTCATGAGTCATACCTGATGTAGACCTGGTAGCTCCTGGCACTTCAGAACTTGAGGAGCACCATAGCCTCAGACCTATTTATTGAACTGCCAGTTTTATTGATTGAATATCATCTGGAATGGTCCTTGCACCCCATAAGTACTGCATGGGCAATCTGAGAAATAGCAAAGACTGTTATTCTCTGACTTTAACATTTTCAAAATTTAACTATAGTCATCGCTTGGCTTCCATTGACCTCTGTGGGAGGTATTGATTATAGTACATTCACTATATCAAAATCAAGTCCCTTTCCATATCATAGGTTCTGAAAGTTGGGAATCAACCAATAGAAATCTATAATTTGCTTATTCCATGTTGGTTTAACCCAACAATGGAAAAAATCTGTACAAATATATTCACATGTAATTCCAACTCATGTTTTCTCCATCATACAATTTTTAATCCCTAGGTATAAGAAGGGAATTTAAGATGACACCTGCACTTTACACATTTTGCAGCAAGCTAGGCTTTCTTCAAGGAAGCAAAAACATGATCCCATGGTATTGAGAGGTTTCCAAAGTATCAACCCCTCAATATCATGTGAAGTGCCTGGAGTCTAAAGATCCATAGAAAAATTCTTTTCAGAGTTCTCTGTGACAGAGCATGAACCAAAACCCTCTAGATTCAAGGAATAAGCATTCATTGAATATTTTGTTTCTAACAATTCATTAGAGCAGAATGTTAAGACATCTGTAACTTCAGCTCAAATGTATCAAATTGCAATATGTAATGTTCACAGAGTACAGATACTTTGTGCCTGACATAATTTCTTTTACTTTTTGATGACCAGATTTCTTATTTATAAAACTCTTTGACCCCCTTCCTGAAGAAAAGCTGCAAAATTCTGTTTTGAAGCCAAACATTAATCTACTAATGCTACCCAGGTGTGTTAATCAGGTGAACTTTTTCCTGACTTTTTCTGTTCATAGTGAGTTGCCCAATTCCCTTCACTCTTATTGCAACCTGCACGTCATTTAAACTTACAGCTTGTTTCATTGACCTGGTAACACCTACACTGGCATCCATTCTCTTGCAAAGCAGATTGATTGTACCCTGAATTTGATTAAAATACTTCACTAAAACTAGTGCCAGATGCAACTGTATCACATTTTACAGTTGTCACAATACAATATGCAACAAGTTCCACATGGGGAGCAATCTGCTGAAAATAAAGTTATATATCTGTGCACCAATCCTCAGACAATTCCAAGTGTATAGCAGGATACATCTGTAGGACAAACACCAAATTTCTATTTATCATTCTCTCAAAATAAATTCCTACAAACAAAATTTCCATTGAGTAGGGGATGACTTTTAATTTACAAAATGATCCATTAGCTTCAGAACAACAGTGCACAATGTAAATGTCACCAGCATATAATAACTATGAAAAACAGTGTTCCCTTTGTAAATTGAATGAATAAAAAGTACACTTACTGAAAACCCATGTGATCTTGAATACCTTTAAAATATTGTTCTGTACCTTTAAGCACATATATATTGTTAAAATTTATTGAATGAATTTCTCATATGTGATTTATTAAAATGAGCTTTATAATACAACTCACTCATACAGCATAATTACTTGCTCTGTCCTTGGGGATTAAATAATGAAGCTAAAGTCTTTCTAATTACCATGGGGAAAATTCTGTTATGTATGTCATTAGTTTTTACCTCAGTCTTGCAAAAAAGATAAAATGCAATTAATTTATTTGTAATTGTAATTCTAAAATTGTAAGTAGAAAATCAAAATATAGTCAATATTTCATAGTGTGTAAGTAATGTGTTATATAAATATAAATTATTTATATATGGGTTGAATTAGTTTTGCAAAAGAGGAATAGTAATTCCTTGTTTGGTATAATGCAACTAGGAAACAAGGGAATTCAGTTTCAAGCCATAGGAAAGGAGGAGTTACAGCGAAAATTCCTACTACTACATGTAATATCCAGAAAAATGTACAAAAGGGCCCAGACCACAACTCCTTCCTCAAAAATACCTGTGAGAGAAGAAAGACCATTTTATGAAACAGTGCTTATAATATTGTTTGAAACAATGATTACAATAATAATGCATTCTAGCCAAGTGAGTTTGCAAAGCAGAACAGATGGCTCTTCTTTAAATCGTAACTGTAGAATGTGGCAGAGGGCAATATAAGGGCAACAGATAAAAGGAATACAGTAAGTCCTCACTGTTGATAGTTTTTTGAAAACTGCAACGTTAAAGAAAAGGATAGATATCAAGAATTCTTTTCTCTCCACCAACATTGTTATTAAATGATCTTATGCAAGGAACCTATGTAAGTGTAACCAATCATCGAGTCTTCCAATTTTACTCTAAATCAGTCATACTCCTCTGAAAAACAAAAAGCTACCCTTAAAACCTGACATTGGGAGTCGGAGTGGTAGGGCATTTGCCTTGCACTCGGCTAACCTAGGATTCCCTGGTGTCCCATACGATCCCCCAAGCTAAGAGTAACCCCTCAGCGTCACTGGGTGTGACTCCAAAGCAAAAACAAACAAAACCCAACTGACATTAGTAGCCACATTGCACAAAATAGATTCCGAAATAGAAAATCTTCCCATTGCTGAATCCAGAGTTTGGAATCACACTCTACCCAGGTGAATAGAGCTAGATGAAGCTGGGTGAAGCTAGATTTGGCTTGGGAGAGCTGTGACTGCGTGGCACCGTGCTTCTGGAATGGAAATGTTTTGGAGCAAGCTTCTCAGAAGTTCCCAAGGGAGTTTTCCCTCATTTCTTCTCCCCGTGTGAAGGAAGGATCGCATTCCTTGTAGGCCAAGCACTTCAGTTTTCCTCGGGGGACAAATAGGCAGGTCTCCCTGCTTTAATTTGCTTCCTGTCGCAGCAGAATAACTCCATTCTTTGTTCTTAGTAAATGTCAAAAAACGATGCCTTTTCAAAATTCTCAGTGGGGCTGTGCTCCAAGGAGGCTAGGACCTTTGAGCAGGTCATGGAAACATTGGGTGGTAGCCTAAATTATCACCAGATTGCCCCTTCAGATTTAGATAGAAAGAAGACTATCTTGTTTAGATGATAGTGAGCAGGAATGAAAGTAAACACCAAACTGCTACCTGCAAATGAGGAACTGGAGCCAATGACTCTCAACTCTATCATGGCATAATGTGTTACAGCAGTGTTCCATGAAAACATCTAATGTTCAAGGGTTAGACTTATCACTACTTCTCATAAGAATCCCTGAACATAAAACCTTAGGAAGACAGAGGGGTTGGGCTCGACTTTAAAACTTAACTTTTGGAAACAGACTTGTAGACATGATTTCCAGTGGGACAAAGAAATTATCATGCTCCTCAGTAATAAACCTCTTCCTATTTCTTTATCCAGCTTGCTTCTCATTCTAATCTTGGAATACTTACTTTATTCTCTTTCACTTTCTACAGTTTATAATAAAATAAAATTTTGCCATTAGTATTAGGCTTAATCAATTACTAGTTAACTGACAATCTGTGTAGTTAAAGGAAAGAAAGAGAAAGGAAGGGTATAAAAATGGAAGGAGAGTAAGACAAGGGGAAAATTAGATACATGAACCATGTTCATTAGCAATCTGTTACTTAATCTACAAATTAGAGACTCCAGAGATCAAAGATATATTTTAAGAAATGAACACCAAACCCTTTTTTTATCTTATGCAAATAATATGAGTGTTTGGGGGGATTTAAAAGGTTGATTTAAAGGTTCTCTTGAATTTTTGCATATTAGTTCTGATTCAGGCATTTTCACAGTTGTTTGCTCTTAAATTTGGGGATAAATCCTTGTAGTGCTTTGGTTCCACCAGAGCTATCCTTGGCAGTGCTCAGAGGCTCAACTGTGCTGGAGAGGGAAACAAGATCCATAAATATTTGGGATTCGTGGGCCTCAGTCTACTCTCCAATGAAAGGGTATGATTTCCGTATATTCCCTTATCCTTATAAACACCTGTGACATTGGTGCTTGAGATTCATCATTTGGTTAGACTACAGTTACTAGTTATACAAGAAAATAGCAAGATGTTAATTGTGGTATAAAATATAAAGATGTTTTGTAGATAGAGTTAAATTTTACCATCAGTTGGTTTGAAATAGTCTTCTGGATAGTCTGTATATGTTTAACAATAAACTCTTTTATGACTCTGTGTGGAAAAGGAAGCAATTGCAGTTTAAGGTTCTGTCCTGTGGATTCTGAAATGCTAAGCCAACCTCTATAATTGTGTAAATCAAATTCCACAGACTAAGTTTCTTACTGTTTTTGTTTCTCTGATATACTATGAAAATTCAGTTGACTGTGAACTGAGATACTAAAAATGTCCATTTTATAAACATAGTAACTGGAATGTAGAAATACAATTTGTCCAAGGTGACAGCAAAAACTAATAGCAAAGCATTTCTGATTTCAAAGCCTGGATTATATTCACTGCTGCCTGCCAGGCCACAAATGAACAAAAAGATATTGCTGATCCTCTAACTCAGGGTTTTTTGTTTTCTTACAAGAGCACTTTGTTGTGTATTAGCAGTGATAAATTGTGATGATTTTGACTGTTTTGTCAAATGTTTCCATTATAAACATTGGCTACTTTGTCTTTATACCCACAGAGGAATTTCTATTTGTGATTTCTAACATTATAAACAATGATTCACTAGCAGAAAAATCACTGGGTTGTTTTTTATTTGATTTACTTGAAAGTAAGGACAGTCATAAAACTGTGATTCTGACAAGTTGGGTAGTTTGACAAAACATGATCTCAAATCTAAAACACAAAACACTGAATCATTAGCCATGCTGGAAAAGAAATTCACTGCCTGAATTAAGTTTTTTTTTTCTTAACATTTATTTGTTATTTTCAATTATTTGTTAAACTGAGATAACAGATAACTTGTAGACAAAAAATATTTATAAAATTATGAAATTTCACAATTTTGATTGAGAATTAACACTTTCAAGAAACAAGGTATTTAATATATATTAAAATTAGTCTATATTTAAAATGGAAATCACAGCAGTTCTTACTTAAGTTGGGTTCTTTTTGTGAACTTTTCAAGAAATACTCAAAGTATATGAATGATGAGAGTTTAGAGACACTGGTTCTGTTTGGGTGCTTGCCTTGCATGTGACTGACATGCGTTTGATCCTCCACATTCCTTCCAGTCAACTTAACCCTCCAGGATTCCTGAATGCAGACCCAAAATCAACTACTGAGCAGTGTGAGGTGTGTCCCAAATAAACAAACAGACATGCAAACAAACAAAACAAAAAAGAGAGAATCTTTAAAGCTTCTGTGACCTTGAATGAAAAGAAATCCATAAGTTTTACATTGCAGGAAGATTATTTTTATAAATTGTTTAGAGATTTATTCACAACTAGCAAAAATTGAAATAACCCAAGTGTCCTTCAAGTGTCCTGCAAAGAAAATCTCCTTTGAAGGTTTGATAGAACTCATCTGGACCCAGACTTTTAGGGAGGCTTTTTATTATTAATACTTCAATTTTTTTTTTTTTGGTCTGTTCAGGATTTCTACTTTCTGGTGATTCCATGTGTCTTGGCGTTGCTCTTTTTGACTCTATTTCTCTTTGGTATTCTTTGGGTTTTTTGAATTTGGGCAGAACTTTCCTGCCAGAGGTTGAAAAATATTAAACTATTGTCTTTTCCACCAGCTGTTGTTCTCCTTTCTCCTTTTTCTCTTCAGCCATTTCCCTAATTCAGAGACCCCCACACCTCTTATTAAATATTAATAATGATTAATAATATAATTATGAATCATTGTTTATTAATTATTTAACTTTTTTAGTTTTTAATTCATTTTTAAAATTTTTTTTCGATTTTTGGGTCACACCTGGCAGCGCTCAAGGGTTACTCCTGGCTCTATGCTCAGAAATCGCTCCTGGCAGACTCGGTGGACCATATGGGATGCCAGGATTTGAACTACTGACCTTCTGCATGCAAGGCAAACATCTTTGCTCCATGCTATCTCTCCGGCCCCTTAATTCATTTTTAATTTTGTACATAAAAATCAATGGTAGGAGGGAGATTTGGGACATTTGTCATGGAAATGTTGTACCAGTGAAGGGGGGTGTTCTTTACATGACTAAAACCCAACTACAATTATGTTTATAATCAAGGTGTTTAAATAAAGATATTAATAAAAACAAAACAAAAACTCTACGGTGATTTTTTTTTTTGGTTTTTGGGTCACACCCAGCAGTGCTCAGGGGTTACTCCTGGCATTGCTCCTGGCATGCACGGGGGACCATATGGGGCACCGGGATTCGAACCGATGACTTTTTGCATGAAAGGCAAACGCCTTACCTTCATGCTATCTCCCGGGCCCCTCTAGGGTGATTTTTGACTGTAACATAGTGCTAATATTTTTAATACCCCCACTAACAATCATGAGCAGCTCAATCAGAAAATAAAGCAGCCCTGCTTAAATTATCTTTAGTGCATAGGAACATTCTCAAAACAATCACCAATAAATTTACAAAGACTGAGATAATAGCAAGACCATCTTTTGATTTACTACTGATCCACAAAATTTAGAAAATTGAAAAAC
Organism: Crocidura indochinensis; assembly: GCA_004027635.1. Taxonomy (NCBI): domain Eukaryota; kingdom Metazoa; phylum Chordata; class Mammalia; order Eulipotyphla; family Soricidae; genus Crocidura; species Crocidura indochinensis. The sequence continues at coordinate 29,153 of PVKC010002214.1, read as the reverse complement.
CCTAAACATATAAAATCAATAATGTATTTTTGGATAACCAAATAGGTTTCAGGCGTGTTTGATCAACTTCTTTAAAAAAATGTCATGGGTATCTGTACAATGCTTTGAGGCGTATTGCCATTTTAATGATATTAATCCTGCAATCATGAGCAGGGTATGTGTATCCATTACCTTGTGTCCTCTATTATTTCGTGAAGCAGGATTCTGTAGGTTTTTTTTTTTTTTGTATAGGTCCTTCATCTCTTTAATTAAGTTGATCTCAAGATATTTGAGTTTGTGGGGCAATAATGTGAATGGGGTTGTTTTCTTTTATTTTTTCCTTTGGCTCCTCAAGTTTATTCTCTTTTTGTAAATATTTTATTTAGACACCTTGATTACACACATGATTGTGTTTGGGTTTCAGTCATGAAAAGAACACCACCCATCAACAGTGCAATGTTCCCATCACCATTGTCCCAAATCTCCCTCAACCACACCCAACCCCCACCTGTACTCTAGACAGGCTCTCCATTTCCCTCATACATTCTAATTATTAGAACAGTACAAAATGTAGTTATTTCTCTAACTGAACTCATCACTCTTTGTGGTGAGTTTCATGAGGTGAGCTGGAACTTCCAGCTCTTTTCTCTTTTGTGTCTGAAAATTATTTTACAAGAATGTCTTTCATTTTTCTTAAAACTCATAGATGGGTGAGACCATTCTGCATTTTTCTCTCTCTGACTTATTTCACTCAGCATAATTGATACCATGTACATCCATGTATAGGAAAATTTCATGACTTCATCTCTCCTGACAACTGCATAATATTACATTGAGTATATGTACTACAGTTTCTTTAGACATTTGTCTGTTGAAGGGCATCTTCGTTGTTTCCAGAGTCTTGCTATGGTAAATAGTGCTGCAATGAATATAGGTGTAAGGAAGGGTTGTTTTTTTGTTTTTTTTTGTTTGTTTTTTTTGTTTGTTTGTTTTTGGGTCACACCCGGCAGTGCTCTGGGGTTAACTCCTGGCTCCATGCTCAGAAATTGCTCCTGGCAGGCACGGGGGACCATATGGGGCACCGGGATTCGAACTGATGACCTTTTGCATGAAAGGCAAACGCCTTACCTCCATGCTATCTCCCGGGCCCCAGGAAGGGTTTTTTATATTGTATTTTTGTGTTCCTAAGGTATATTCCTAGGAGTGGTATAGCTGGATCGTATAGGACTCGATTTCCAGTTTCTGGAGGAATCTCCATATCACTTTCCATAAAGGTTGAACTACATGACATTCCCACCAGCAATGGATAAGAGTTCCTTTCTCTCCACATCACCGCCACCACTGTTTGTTCTCATTCTTTGTGATGTGTGCCATTCTCTGTGGTGTGAGGTGGTACCTCAAAGTTGTTTTCATTTGCATCTCCCTGATGAGCAGTGATGTGGAGCATTTTTCATGTGTCTTTTGGCCATTTGTATTTCTTCTTTCTCAAAGTTTCTGTCATTTCTTCTTCCCATTTTTTGATGGGATTAGATGTTTTTTTCTTGTAAAGTTCTGTCAGTGCCCTGTATATTTTGGAGATTAGCCCCTTATCTGATGGGTGTTGGGTGAATAGTTTCTCCCAGTCAGTGGGTAGCCCTTGTATCCTGGGCACTATTTCCTTTGAGGTGCAGAAGTTTCTCAGCTTAATATTTTATCATCTGTTAATCTCTGCTTCCACTTGCTTGGAGAGTGCATTATCCTCCTTAAATATGCCTGTAGTCTCACTGTCCTGGAGTGTTTTGCCTATGTGTTGTTCTATATATCTTATGGTTTCGGGTCTGATATCAAGGTCTTTCATCCATTTGATTTTACCTTTATACATGATGTTAGTTGGGGGTCTAAGTTCAATTTTTTGCAAGTGGCTAGCCATTGTGCCAACACCACTTATTGAAGAGGCTTTCATTACTCCATTTAGGATTTCTTGCGCCTTTATCAAAAATTAGGTGACTGTATGTCTGGGGGACACTTTCTGAGTATTCAAGCCTATTACACTGATCTGAGGGCCTGTCCTTATGCCAATACCATGCTGTTTTGATAACTATTGCTTTGTAGTAAAGTTTAAGGTTGGGGAAATAAATTTCTCCCATGTTCTTTTTCCCAATGATTGCTTTAGCTATTCTAGGGTGTTTATTGTTCCAAATGAATTTCAAAAGTGCCTGATCCACTTCTTTGAAGAATGTCGTGGGGATCTTTAGTGGGATCGCATTAAATCTGTATAATGCCATGGGTAGTATTGCCATTTTGATGATGTTAATTCTGCCAATTCATGTGCAGGGTATGTGTTTCCATTTCTGCATATCCTCTCTTCTTTCCTGGAGCAGAGTTTTATAGTTTTCTTTGTATAGGTCCTTCACATTTTTAGTCAAGTTGATTCCAAGATATTTGAGTCTGTGTGTCACTATTGTGAATGGGGTTGTTTTCTATTTTTTTTGGGGGGGGTCTCACCTGGCAGTGCTCAGGGGTTACTCCTGGCTCCATGCTCAGAAATTCCTCCTGGCAGGCACGGGGGACCATATGGGGCACCAGGATTCGAACCGATGACCTTTTGCATGAAAGGCAAACGCCTTACCTCCATGCTATCTCCCAGGCCCCGGGGTTGTTTTCTTAATATCCATTTCTTCCTTATTGGTGTATAGAAAGGTCATTGATTTTTGTGTGTTAATTTTGTAGCCTGACACCTTGTTTTATGAGTCTATTGTTTCTAGAAGCTTTTTGGTAGAGTCTTTAGGGTTTTCTAAGTAGAGTATCATGTCATCTGCAAAAAGTGAGAGCTTGACTTCTTCCTTTCCTATCTGGATTCCCTTGATATCTTTCTCTTGCCTAATCGCTATAGCGAGTACTTCCAGTGCTATGTTGATTAGAGTGGTGAGAGAGGACAGCCTTGTCTTGTGCCAGAATTTAGAGGGAAGGCTTTTAGTTTTTCTCCATTGAGGATAATATTTGCCACTGGCTTGTGGTAGATGGCCTTAACTATATTGAGAAAGGTTCCTTCCATTCACATCTTGCTGAGAGTTTTGATTAAGAATGGGTGTTGAACCTTATCAAATGCTTTCTCTGCATCTATTGATATTATCATGTGATTTTTATTTTTCTTGTTGTTGATGTTGTGTATTATGTTGATAGATTTACGGATGTTAAACCAGCCTTGCATTCCTGGGATGAAGCCTACTTGATCATAGTGGGTGATCTTTTTAATGAGGTATTGTATTCTATTTGCCAGAATTTTGTTGAGGATCTTTGCATCTGCATTCATTAGCGATATTGGTCTGTAAGTTTCTTTTTTCATTGCATCTCTGTCTGGTTTCGGTATCAAGGTGATGTTGGCTTCATAGAAGGTATTTGGAAGTATATCCGTTTTTTTTGATTTCATGAAAGAGTCTTGCAGGATTGGTAGTAGTTCCTCCTGGAAAGTTTGAAAGAATTCATTAGTGAATCCATGTGGGCCTGGGCTTTTTTTTTTTTTTTCAGACCTCTTATTTTAGTTTGGAGTTTTCTCATTTCTATCTTTATATCCTCTTGATTCTTATTAGTGTTTCTTTCAACTCGATCCATGATTTTGATTCCTATTAGCATTCTCCATATTTATTCTTTAAACTCCATATCTGAGAGATTAACTAGGTGGTTGGCCTTTTTATTTTTTTTTTCTTTTTGATTTTTGGGCCACACCTGGTGGTGCTCTGGGTTACTCCTGGCTGTCTGCTCAGAAATAGCTCCTGGCAGGCACGGGGGACCATATGGGACACCGGGATTTGAACCAACCACCTTTGGTCCTGGATCGGCTGCTTGCAAGGCAATCACCGTTGTGCTATCTCTCTGGGCCCAGGTGGTTGGCCATTTTAGGCACATCAAAGTTGCGTCTTCATTCTCTATGCCTGGTGTTGGCCTGCACTGTTTTCTCATTATCACACTTGTATTGTGGATTTTTCTACGTGTTTTGGTATTCATTGTTTAGATGATGTTCGTGGCTGCAAAGCAAAGCTGAGTGGCCATGGTCCTCTGGTTCTACCCCTTATGGGAGGGACGACTCACCTCTGAAGAAGATGAGCCCTCAGGGAAGTATGCCAAAGGTCAAGATCCCAGGCCAAAGCAGAGCAGAGAAAAGTCACAAGATGTGTCCTGCTTCTGACACACAGCAGAAATCTTCCAGTTCCACTGTCTGTAGGCAGGACGACTCTGACCCTTGTTATTGTTAAACACAATGAGACCTTTGTAAAAGTTATGTGAACCTTTCATGATGTTTAGCACACTAAATGAGTCAAAAATTTGGAGGCCATGTTCTCTAGAAAACATTTTCTCCTTTGAGGCAGCTTTATAGGTTGGGTGCTTAAAACTGCAAACATTAGTGTAATTCTTTCTATTAATTCATTCACAATTCTGTGAGTAAGTCTGTTCATTGTCGCATTAAAAGAGAAATATGCAAGGCAACAACCTATCTATATCTTTTGGCTTCCAACAAATTTGTCAGTGGCCGTACTTTGTGAAACTTGCATTATTTTAAGTCTCTTATTTTAATTTTTCAGTATCAAACTCTGAAGTAAGTATGCTCCTCTCTCAAGAACTAATTAGTGCCAAAAAAGATCTCAATTTTTAATTAACTTCTCTCATTATATAAAATTGGGGATTTGGGGCTGGAGAGATATCATAGCGGGTAGAGCTTTTGCTTTGCATACCTTGACCCAGTTTTGATATATGGAATCAGGAGTAATTTCTTTCTTATTTTTTGGGAGGGGGGCTACACATGGTGATGCTCAGGGGTTACTCCTGACCATATGGGACCCCAAGGGTTTTCTGAGCATAAAGTCAGGAGTAATTCCTGAGCACTACCAGGTTTGGAAAGCAAGCAAGAATAAAGAAAGAAGAAAGACAAAAGAAAGAAGAGAAAAAGAAGAAAGAAAAGAGAAGAAAGAAAGAGAGAAAGAAAAGAAAAGAAAGAGAAAGAAAAAAGAAAAGAAGAAAGAGAAAAGAAAGTTTTTTCTACTTAGATCAACACATTAAACATATTTAGAATATTTTATGCATGTACACAAGTTTAGGAGGCTATAATAAAAAAGAATTCTTCTCTTCAAAAACTGTAACCAAGCAAAGATTAAGATTTTACTTTTAGGCATACATTAAATATCTGGGTCTCATCTCACTTAATTTATGTCTTTTGCTATCGCCTTTTCTCTTTCTCTTACTCTCTTCTTGCTCTGTTTAAATCAAGTCACAATGATACTATTTTACTTTTTAATCCATAAAATGAGATGATTGTCAGATATGTAACACAATGAGCGAGCAGATATGGTGCCAGGCCCATGATTCTGAATTTTCAATGTGCTCTGACTTAAATATCTTGGATTTTTCACCTTCATGAAAGACACAGGAAAAAATATAAAGAAAAACTAAAGCCCAAATTCTATAGAGAAAATAGGTTTTTATCAAATAAAGAAGAAAATATAAGTCACTACAGAGGGATATATATTTGGAAAGGCTTCTTTGCATTTCAGTAGCATGCCATTCACAAATATAACCAACAAAATTAAATTTAGGTTAAGGGATAAGATACAACATCTAACAGACAACTACAAAACATGAAATTGTAATACATTAGATTATAGTTATATTTTCTGCATGTTATACAGGGATACACAAAGGTATGAATAAGAAATGCAATGGTCAGGGCCAAATTCATTTGTTTTGAATTCTACTAAATTATCTCAAATTATCTTCTCTCTGATAAAACCATGTTGCTATTTTTATGTGTGCTCCTTGCTTCTCTTGACATCTCCTTGTTGGCAATCACTATCACAGAATATTATGTTTTCTCCCTCAACTCAAGTCCAGGTCAGAGACAAGATGTAAATAAAAGACACACCCATTCAAGACAGAAATTTCTCATTGAATTGTCTGGCTGATGGCAAAATAAGAATACCTGAAAACTTAAAAAGTGACCCTGGGACTGGAGCAGTGGCACAATTGGTAGGGTGTTTGCCTTGCACACTCTAACCTAGGATGAACCACGGTTCAATCCCCCAGCATCCCATATGGTCTCCCAAGTCGGAGCAATTTCTGAGCACATAGCCAGGAGTAACCCCGGAGCATCAATGGGGGTGGTCCCAAAACAAACAAAAATAATAAGAGACCCTTTATATTTGACTTGCTTCTACTTTTTTTGTTTTGTTTTTCTCCCCAGGTTTTTCATTCTGTGACACAAACTGTCATGAGAAAGCTAAAATCACTAATGAATAAACCAAAATAAGTTAAACCTCATTTGGCTAACCAGTAATCATCTTGAAAGAACTTTATTTGTAAAGTAAACATCATTTGGCTAACCAGTAATCATCTTGAAAGAACTTTATTTGTAAAGTAAACCTCATTTGGCTAACCAGTAATCATCTTGAAAGAACTTTATTTAATGGCAAATGAGACAAGATTCCCACTGCTTCTAAATAAATTGATTCACACTGTGAAACATAGCTGTGCAACCACTACAATAACAAATATGAAGATACATTCTTTTGCTCCACATAAAGCTTTCTGTTCTTTTGTAATTATCTCATCGTCCATTCTCAGTCATGGCAGTTGGTTTCTCTTTCTATTTCTTTCTTTCTATCCTCTTTCTTCAGCCCATAGTAAATGCCACATAAAATGAATAAAACCTAGCTCCAGAGGACCCCCAGTGCAAGAACTCTACCCAAACCCTTTCTGCCTTAAATCATTTCTCAAACTTGATAAGACCAGGGTGTGTGATGAAAATGTGCCCTGTATCCCAACCCCCACAAGAATATCTCAAAAGACAATGGGGAAGCCTATATTTCCTTTATAACTTTAAGATCTCTATAACACTACCTCTTAACCTGTTTATCCCCAAATGTAAGGTAGTCTCCTGCACCACTTTGTTTCCTTAATTACTTTTTTTAAACTCACTTTTTATTTATTTTTTTCCTATGTGTGTGTGTGTATGAGTGAGTGTGTATTTGTCTTCTTTTTGTTTTCTTCTCGTCCTTAATTTCACCTGTTTTGGTTTTGATACAAGAAACCTACAAGAAAAAGTCTTGCCTAGGATAAAAGCTCAGGTCAAAACCAGGACATAGAAATGATGGAGCCTGACAATTCATCCCTAAATGCACCAGCAATATAAATATAACACTATTTGATTTTGTTTTCTTTTTGCAAAGGCATGCTAAAAAAAGGAGAAATTTTACGTATAGAAACAAGCTCTTATGTACTAGGGATAAGAACTCATACATTTTACAATGCAGGGGCACCTCCCACCTTGAACATATACCATGTGGCCCCAACTTAGACTCCATGTGATCAGACAGCGACCATCCAACCCTGAACCCTAGGTCTCAGACATAGAACTGAAACAGTTCTCTCCAGAAACCAAACTCCCTCTGGGACATTCTTAATACTGCTCTTACACTAACATGTGCCAGTTTTGATATGGCATCCTGACAATGAGGAAATGGCAACAACTTGGTCTAAGAGCAGGTTGTCGGACCTCACCATCTAACTATAAGATGAAATCAGAAGACGTGTCATCATTTGATCTGTGCAAAAGCCAAGATTGCTAACTAGAAAAGACTGACTGTGACAACCATGACTGGGACCAATAAAAAAGACCCTAATCTATGCTTTGGTCTATGATCTGTACAACAACCAAGATCTCTAATTCCAGAGGTCTGGATGAGACAACTGCAATTGAGTAGAACTTCTGGAAACATAATGAAAGACTGTATCCTAGGCTTCGTCCTAAGATAGGTGCAAAAACCAAGACCACCAATTACAGAAGACTGATCAAAACAACATTGATGGAACAGAACTTCTAGAACCATAAAAAAAAAGACTCCATCCTAGGCTCCATTATGACCTGTGCAAATACCAACATCTCTAGTTACAGAGGCCTAATTTTATCATCCATGACTGAGCAGAAAGTTTCCCGACATCACAAAAGGACCTAGGAAAGAGTAAAAAAGCATGTACGAAGCCTGTAGTTATACCCATGACAGCATACTTCAAGGGCAGAGAAACCCTGTACGTATCTCTTAGGCCAAGGAAATTCCCTTTTCTAATCTCCCTAATGTGTTAATGTGCCTATGCAAAAAAAAAAGAAGTAACACAAATTAATTTTTTTGTTATTGTTGTTGCTTGTCATTTTTTTTTGCTTTGTTTTGTTTTTATTCCTAGACCGTGGTTATTGTTTGGCTGTTGTCTTTGTTGCTGTGGTGCTTTTTGGGTTTCTTTATTTGATTTTTTGTATTATTTTTATGTTTTCCTTCCTTTCCCCCTTTCTTTTCTTAAACTGATATTTATAGTCTCTAGAAGGACTCCTCCTGTTTTTTGCTTGTTTGAATTTTTTTGCCCCCCCCCCTTTTTCTTTCTTTTTTCTCTTCACCTTAAAACAGAAACACATAACTTGAATCGTATTGTTCTGCCTCACAAATTGAGGAGTAAATAATGGAGGGCACCGAGACCAAACGGTCATATGAACATGGAGTAGAAATAAAAAATGATCAGACTTGAACACCAAACCCAAAGCCAACTACAACAGAATAGATACCCAATCTGCAGCAAGCTAGACACAGAGGGAACCACTTATCCTAAGAGCCCGGGGGGAGGTGTCAAAGGAGGAGGATATGGGATGTATGCTGGGAAGAGGGGTGGAGGGAGGACAACATTGGTGGTGGGAATGTCACTGAGTCAATGTCACTATGTACCTGAAATACTACTGTGAAAGATTTGTAATTCTCTTTGGTCAAAATAAAAATTATTTAAAAATAATGAATGAATCCTCTGAAATGCAGCACTTTGCATTTATTTTCATGTTAAAGAACACCTTTATGATTTATTAAGTTTTACACATCAGCCTCACATTTTTCCTTATTGCTGAATAATGTTTCACTGTTTAAATGTCCCACAATTTGTCCATTTGCAGTTACCAAACATGTTGATTCTTCCTTGGGAAAGATTATAACTAATGAAATTATAAAGAACTTTCTCTGGATATTTATTTGTATTTACACATGCATTATTACTATATACCCTTAAACAGTTATAGATCTTCTGCTTCTCTCTTTTTTTTTGAGGGGGGTGGCAGCACTCAGGGGTTACTCCTGGCTCTGCGCTCAGAAATCACTCTTGGCTAGGGGGACCATATCAGATTTTGTGGGGTGGAACCTGCATCCATTCTGGTCAGCCTCATACAAGGCAAATGCTCTACCACTGTGCTACCACTCTGGATCCCTTTTTCCTCTTTTTAAGATTATTTTAGGTTTACTCTCTTAACAACTTTAATAATTTTCTGTCTTTTTAAATTATTATTTTTTTATTTAAGCACCATAGCTACTAGGTTGTTCATACTAATTTTTTCACAGATAAAGTTGTTCATGATTGAGTTACAGTTATATAATGTATAACCATCTTTTCAATTTATTAACTAGAATAGTCATGCTACTGAATGCATATATCATTCTCTGATTGTATAACTTTAAAGTTGTTCCTTTTTGCACTGGTGCTGTTAAGTAAAGATAGAACTAAATATTCATGCCAGAGTCAAGAACAATGAAATTATGGGGCCAAAATTTTAATAACCAGAATTAAAAACAGGCCTGTTATGCTGGCAGGCTGGGGGACACAGTGGTGGTGGCATGGGATGCACTCTGGGGACATTGGTCAAGAAAGTTTGACACTGATGATGGGGTTGGTCTTGAAACATTGCATGACTGAATCTCAACTATGAAGAACTTTATAAATTACAATGGTTTCAATAAAAAATATTTTAAAAAGACAAGGTACAAAAAATAAAAATAAAGTTGTACCTTTTGACCTACTCCACCATCTTCAGCTATTTTTCCTGGATTATATTTAAGAATGGAATGGTTGAGTCAAGTGCTAATTTTACAGAACCATACTAATTATCTTCCAAAGTGGCTGTACTATTTTGCATTCTTAATAGCAATTCTTACTAGTAAAAAAGTTCTGATTGCTTTACATAAATTGTCTGTTTCAAATTTTTTATTCATCAGGGTTTAGAGATATAGTATAGCAGATATAGTGTTTGTTATGCATGCAATCAAGCCAGGTTCAACCCCCAGAACCTCTTAAGTTACCCCCAAACCTACTTGAAGTAATCTGTAACTTTCAGGCCCTCCCAAAACAAATATGTTTATCTATCTAAGTGAGTTAGTATAGTGTCATCTTGTCGCTGTTTTATTTTGTATTTTCTTCTAAACAATCTCTTCATGTGCATGCTCACTTTCCATATATCTTCTTTTGTCAAGTTTGTGTTCTCATATTTTGTGTACAATTGGGTTATTAATTTTATTTTTGAGCTGTTCAGTTTTATTTTTAATTGTTTTAAAGTTTAGTTTTTGAATAGTGTTGCAATATTATAGGAGATGAGTAGGCAAGTCAAAACTCTTGGTTCCAGAGAGTAGTACAACCACTTTGCATGAAGTTCATAATTTTCTGTCATTGTGTGATCTTTGGTATACTGGATTTGAGGATTAGGCTCCTCCACTGCCACACCTGAGTGTTAGTCCTAGATGCAGAATTTCTGACTTCTGCCAGGACTCTTGATGGAACTCACTGGTACTAGCCAGCTATACTGACCAGAACAGTTCTCAATGGTCCATACCATATCAAAGGTGATCTCATGAGTGTCTTTTAATTTCAACTTTCATTTATGTGTGAGCATCTTGGGTCCATCCTATACCTTATCTTGCTTCACCCAACACACCCTGGGTCATCTCCCTTAGTGTGAAGACACAGCAAAAAGTGGGAGGTCTGCAGTCCAAACGGACCCTCTCACAGAACCAAACAGTGTCAATGTTGTTATATATAATCTCAGATTCAAGAATGGAAAGAAATATTTATTTGCTTATATGCAAAGGATGTATGGACAGAAACCATGTCTTTTCTCTTACTCACAATCTTGGTTCCCATCATTAGGTGGCAGGATACAGGTGCAGTCTTCATCTGTATCTCCCTACCTCACCTCAGCACATTGCTTGAATTTTATTATCTGCCACACTGCCTGACTGTCTCTTTGATTCAAGATCTGTGTACCAATAAGTATAAAGTGGACTTGAATTAATGTTGGTGGTAGCAACCTCCAATGAGTAAGAGATGAGGAACAATGAGCTGTAAGCCAGCTTTTGCCCACCCCAATCAAGGCTAAATGATTGTACCCTGAGATTCTTGGCAGGACTAAATCCCAATTTCCCACCATGACCATGTGTCTTAGGCACTTTCTTTACTGACTTACTACTTCTATCTTACTTCCCACTTCTCTCCCAGGACTCTCTATGGTCAGCCACTAATTTATACTTAAATCTTTCTCTCAGGTTTGGCTTTTGAAGAACCCAAATAAAGAGAATTTTCTTTGCATTCTTCTATATACTGCCATACATCTAAAGCACAAGTCAATTCCTTTCCAGAGAAAGCCTTGGGTAGTGCAAAGACAGTCAGGAAGATTGATGTTGGCCTCCTAGTATAAAACTTTTCTGAGTGTTCCATCAGCATACTAAGCTGCCACTCACCCAATGGTCTTCCAGTAGATTGCAATTTTGCTCATCTCTAAAATTCAGAAGTCTGCATAGTAGGCTAAATAGAAACAGTATAATCAGGAAAGGTGTATGCCTTGCATGTTAATGACTCAGGTTTGATTTCTGACACCACATATAGACCAAAAATTCCAGAAATCTACATAACAATATCTAAAAGTATGAATTCTTAAGGTTTGGCATGGTGAGTCACATAAAAACAGGCAGCTTTTCACAGAAAAAGAGAACAGATTTTGATAAAATTTTAATGACCATCACCACAACAAAAAACAAAGCAATTAATTGTATACATATATGAGATTTGACCCACATACTTTATTTTTCAGCAATATTTTACCGACAGATTTTTAGAATTATCTAAAAATATTTAAGATTCTTAAATCTTACATTTTAATTTTTAAATCTGTGTTGTAATATAAGACTAAACCTATATTCTAAAGTATTTATTTTGTCAGACAACTTTCAATGCACTAACATTTCTTTTTCCTTTTTTACTGGCCTACAGCATATTTTAATACATAAAGAAACCTGACCCAGCTTTATCTCTGGGAATAAAAACAAGGTGTTTTGTAACAAATTATAAATGCTTCACTGAGCTTTAGTAGGAAAGGCTTCCATTGGAAAATGGAAATCAATGTCTAGTGTAATATGTAGCACTCTTAGAAATCAGGCAGCTTCTAAACAAGTGACGGCCTATCAGCCTGAAACAACAGGCTTGAGAGATTCAATCTAGTCACTGTTATTATTGCTACCAGTAGCTGAAGCTGATAGCTTAGCAGGAAGAATTGGCCATGCTTGATTCATGGAGCCAGGAGAAACATAGATAAAATACTCAGGACCAGTGTCAGCAATCCTGGCACATACAGATGAGTCTCATGTCAATGTGTCATTCTAAGGGATTATCATGAGCACTCCAGTGACTAGAATCCTGGTCTTTTTCTGATCTGTTCTTTAAGGATGGAAATTTGGAAGCATGAGCTCACATGTGTGTGTGTATGTGTGTGTGTGTGTGTGTGTGTGTGTGAGAGAGAGAGGGGGGAGGGGAGAAAGGAGAAAGAGAGAGAAGGGAGAAAGAGTGTGTTTTATTTTATTATGCCCAACATTCCTTTTTCCCACACCCCTGGGCAGAGGAATCTTTTAAGTTTGTCAAGGTCTGTTACTGTTCATTTATGTGCCAAGAAGGTTTTCCTGTTCATATTTATTAGCAAACTGTGTACCCATTTAAGCAATCTCTAATTTCTGCATATATACAGTTGTTTAGTACAGAGTCTTGGCTTAATTGCTAAGAGTAAATGCTGTGGGGTCAAAGAGACAAAATAGTTGGTAAAGTGATAGATTGCATTGCATGAAGCACACCTAGGTGTGACCCTTATATACCATATGGGATCCTGAATCTGCCAGGAATAATCTGACATTAAGTAGACAGCCAGAAGTAAGTCCTGAGCACCATTGGGTATATCCTTCCCTCATTAAGCAAAACTGCTGGGCCATCATCATGCCTGAAATTTGCTGGAGACTGGTTGCTTTGAATAACAATTCTTTACCTCATTGTAATGAGCTCCTGCTGGAGGATGGGGGAACTTCTTTAATATACATGCTTGCTTTGGGTGTAGAGAGCACAAGAATAAAACCAAGAAATGGTGTAGAAATTTTATGCTTAATTATAATTCAGTCTAAATAGTTCAGAGTGACTTTTTGACTTCTGCATTCTGTGGCCTTTTCTTTGAAAAATTGAACCATGAGCACCAAGATAATTTAATCATAGAATTGACCAATACTGTTTTGACCTTTTTGGCCAAAGTGGATGAGCACATAGAGCTCTGGGTTTGGGTTTCTGTAAATATCTTCCTGGGGATAATGTTTGTTTCCAAATCAAAGACAGATGGGGTGGGGGGAGTTGGCAGGAAAAAGAAAATCAATTGGATGATATTAATGTAGAAATGACTTTCAGAAATGGATAGAGTGTCATAATATGAGTCATAATATGAGACCTCAGAGAACAGTAAGAAAATGTTATTCATGTGTTACAGTACAGGGAGTCTTTGTTCCATCATATAACTTCAGACACAGGTGAACTGTCATTTTCTTTTAGAATTGTTTAATGGCTTCTGTGCTCAAGAGCCCACACAAGGGTAATGCTTAAGCTTCTTGAATGTGACAGAGACGCCAAGAACGTTTCCCTCCACTTCTTTGCTGAATCTTAGCAACAGGTCAAAGGCTAGGTCAGAATCATTTATCATCTTATATAAAATCCCAGCCGGCTTCATAGCCTTGTGCTATTGATTTGTTCCTTTTCTCCTCTGTGTCCTCAATGTACTTTTTGGTACAGATTTCTTTCCATTTCAATTTAACATTTAGATGGACTTGATGCTCTCTTGTCTTAAAATTTTCAATCCTCCTAGACTATGATTTCTAACACATACTGGCTTCCATTCTTCTCTCTTTTTAATTCTCAAACTCAGATGCAACCAGATCATAAATAACTTCTTTATCATTGAGTGAAAGGGACCTCTCCCTTTTCAGTTTAAATACCACTGGACTTCCTGGTAACTTTTGCTGGTGCTAAGCTCCTTGTGACTTTACTATAAAAGGGAAGATAGAAGCCAGTGGAGTACCCAATTTCTAGTGATGGTAAGATAAGAAACCTGGAAAGTACAGGAAATGGGAGCAAGTATGATATATATGTATATATATAGGTCCCAAAGAAACAAATATGGTCCATTACTCTAGATGCACACGACCTCCTTCCCATACTCAAAAATGTGATCTGGACTCTGCTATTTGTGGTAGGAAGAGACAGAAGAGTGTTGTCTTTTCCTTATCTTTAAAATGTTTGTTTGGTCCATACCTGGTGGCACTCAGGAGTTACTCCTGGCTCTGTGCTCAGAAATCACTCCTTGTAGGCTTGGGGGCCAATTTGGCATGCCAGGAATCTGACCCAGGTCCATCCTGAATGGAGGGTGTCAAGACATGCAGCATGCATGTCTCCATTATTAGGGAAGCATGCACCAGACACGTCTTTTGGCTTTCCTGGTGCAGTGCCTGATTTCCCCCCAAGAAATATATTTCAGTCAGAAGGCCTGTTGGAGTAGTCAATCATAACCCCTGCGGTGATTACTGACTATATTTCTGACACGGCTGTGACATTATATATCTCTTTACTTTTATTTATTTGACTTTGTCTCCTTTTCATAACTAGAAATTCAGCCTTAGTTATCCTGCATCTTATAGAAATTTTCAGCTCCAATGACTGCTAAATTCCCCGCTGGCTAGTATATTTTGCAACCCAAAGGTTGAGCCAAGTCAGTTCCCAGAAACTTGCTTTTACCTGTTCTCAGCTTCATGGTGCTAACAATAGCTTATGCCTTTCTTGAATTCTACTTTCCAGAGGCTGTGAACTTCTTGCAAACCAGAACACGTCCGTCCGCCTCATGTTTAACCTTACCTCTAGCAGGGCTCTTTCTCACCTACATCAGTAGTTTCTTAGATTCGCATATTCTAGGACTTGATATCATTATCTTCCTTCTCCTAAGAGTCTCTGTCTTTTGTTCCACTGAAAATACCTTGCATACCAGAGTTGTGCTTAAAGTGTCATCAGCTGAAAAGTAAAGTTTGTCTCCTCTCATAGACATGGGTCCCCATACAATACATTTTGTGTGGTCTCAATTATTTCATATTTCATATTCATCCACTCGTGTACCCATTTTCCTCTCGTGAAAGTACTATGACCCATGAGAATTGCTGAGACGCAACACGTCCACAGCAGGAGGGTGCATGCAAGGCAACACCCATGCTGCTATGCTATAGCTCCAGTCCAAGATCAGAGCTTATTTTTAAAAATATCTTATTTAAGCACCATGATTACAAACATGTTTGCAGTTAGGTTTCAGTCAATAAAAGAACACCAATGCAACTTTCCCATCACTAGTGGGCCCGTATTCCCTCCTTGCCTACCCCCTGCCTGTATTCTAGACAAGCATTCTACTTCTCTCACTCATTAACATTGTCATGACAGTTGTTAATATACTTATATCTTTATGTCAGAGGACAGACACACAAAATGTCTGCCAGCATTCTTCATATCTTATATGGCTTGAGTACGTGACTTAGGTATTCGTTTGTATTAACCTGCCCTGGGCTTTAAGAAAGATAAACCACCACTTTTTTTTAAGTGTCCCAGGAAGTATGCTGACATCTGTCAATCTGTATCAGGAACCGGTTGTGACAGTTAAGAAAGACTCCTTGTTACACAAAAATGTACGGAGCACTGGCTAGTAAAGATGAACCAAAAGATGTATATCCTGTGTCACTGTTTGCCCTTTACTCCTCTGCTTTCCCCCTTCCTATTTGAAAACCGCTTTTAAAAGAGCTGTCGTAGCATAATAAAACAGAGGCTTTGACAAGATAGCTTGGCCTCGTTCTCTCCCCTTTTCTCACCCATTCTTTTTCAGGCTTGGTCCCCTATGCCCCCATGAATAAATGAGTTCTGCGGGACAGGACATATCTATACTCACCATTCCTGTGGTGAGCTTCATACATAAGCTGGTCCTTCCGGATGTTATCTCTATTATCTCAGGGCATTATTACAATAATGTCTTTATTCTTAAAACTGATAGATGAAAGAAACTATTCTGTGTCTATCTCTCTCCCTTTGACTTATTTCACTCAGCATAATAGATTCGAAGCCTAGATATGTATAGGAAAATTTTATGACTTCATCTCCTGACAGCTGCATAATATTCTATTCTGTAATTGTAGCACAGCCATTCATCTGTTGAAGGGCAGCTTAGTTGTTTCTAGAGTCTGGCTATTGAAATAGCACTGCAATGAATATAAGTGTGAGGAAGGCATTTTTGTATTGTGTTTTTGTGTTCCTAGAGTATATCCCTAGAAATAGTATAGCTGGATCATATGAGAGCTCAACTTCCAGTTTTTTGAGGAATCTCCATATTGTTTTCCATAAAGGCTGGACTAGACATCATTCCCACCAGCAGTGAATGAGAATACCTTTCCACATCCCTGCTAGCACAAATTGTTGTAATGTGTGCCATGTGGTACATCATTTGTTGTTTTGAATCGCATCTTCCTGTTGATTAGTGATGAAGAGCTTTTTTTCATTTGCCTTTCGGCCATTTGTATTTCTTCTTTGAAAAAGTGTCTGTTCATTTCTTCTCCCCATTTGTTGATGGGGATAGAATTTCTTTTTTTTGTTTGTTTTTTTTGTTTTTGTTTTTGTTTTTGGGGTCACACCCGGCAGCGCTCAGGGGTTACTCCTGGCTCCATGCTCAGAAATTGCTCCTGGCAGGCACGGGGGACCACCATATGGGGCACTGGGATTCGAACCGATGACCTTTTGCATGAAAGGCAAACGCCTTACCTCCATGCTATCTCCCGGGCCCCGGGTTAGAATTTCTTTTGTTAAGTTCTGTCAAAGGTGAATAGGTTCTCACATTCTGTGGGTGGCTTTTCTATCCTAGTCACTGTTTCATTTGAGTGCTGAAGCTTCTCAGCTTACTATAGTCCCACCTGTTTATCTCTGCTTCCACTTTTTAGGACAGAGTTGTTTCCTCCTTGAAGATGCCTTTAGTCTTAAATGCCATCGAGTGTCTTATCTATATGTTCTATATACCTTACAGTTTTGGTTGTGATATCAAGGTATGTAATCCATTTGGATTTGACCTTTGTGCATGATATTAGATGGAGGTCTGAGTTCATTTTTTGCATGTGGCTGAAGAGTTTTTCCAACATCACTTGGTGAAGAGACTTTCCTTGCTGCACTGAATTTGTTAGTGAATCCATCTGGGCTTGGGCTTTTGTTTGGGGGGATACTTTTGGTTACCATCTTAATTTCCTCGGTAGTGATATATCTGTTTAGATATACTGATCATCCTTGTTTAACCATGGAAAACCATAAGAGGCCAAGAATTTATCCATTTCTTCCATGTCTCATGTGTTTTGGCAATGATATTTTCAAAGTAGTCTCTGATTAACCTTTGAATCTCTTCAGTACCTGTAGTGATCTACCCCTTTTCATTGGTTTTCCAGTTTATTAAATTTCTCTCTCCCCCTTTCTTTGTGAGTTCTGCTAGTGGCTTATCAATCTTGCTTAGTTTTTCAAAGAACAAACTTATTTATTTATTTATTTATTTATTTGGTTTTTGGGTCACACCCGGCAGTGCTCAGGGATTACTCCTGGCTCCATGCTCAGAAATTGCTCCAGGCAGGCACGGGGGACCATATGGGGCACCAGGATTCGAACCGATGACCTTTTGCATGAAAGGCAAACACCTTACCTCCATGCTATCTCCCGGGCCCCAAAGAACAAACTTTTACTTTCATTGATCTTTTGGATTGTTTTTTGGAGTTTCACTTTATTGATTTCTGCTCTAAGCTTTTTTTTAATTTACTTTTGTTGTTCATTTTGCTGATTATTTTCTAATTTTATAAGCTGTGGAATTAATCTATTTATGTAGGTCATTTCTTTCTTCTTCTTCTTCTTTTTTTTTTTTTTTTTTTTTTTTTTTTTTTTTTTTTTTTTTTTTTTTTTTTTTTTTTTTTTTTTTTTTTTTTTTTTTTTTTTTTTTTTTTTTTTTTTTTTTTTTTTTTTTTTTTTTTTTTTTTTT
>PVKC010002214.1:0-10866 GCA_004027635.1 Crocidura indochinensis | reverse complement strand
TTTCTTTCTTCCTGATATGTGCTTGCAAAGCTATAAGTTTTGAATTCTGATAATTTTTGTCTTCATTGTTGTTTCCAAAGTGTTTTGATTTCCACATTGATTTTTATCTCTGGCACACTGGTTGTTAAGCAGTAAGCTGTTTAATTTCCAGGTGTTAGACTTTTTCTTCTGTGTCCTTTGTAGTTCACTTCTTATTCCTGTGCCTTGTGATCTGAGAAGGTAATCGGTACTTCTTGATTTTATGGAGGTATGTTTTATGGCTAGCATATGGTATATCCTGGAAATGACTCATTTGCATTGGAAAATAATGTGTATCCAGTTTTCTGGGTATGGAGTGCCCTATATATAACTATCTGTCTGTCTATCTATCTAATCTATCTATCTATCTATGTATCTATCTATGTATGTATCTATCTATCTACCTACTAGTTCACTTTCTTCCATTTCTCTTTTCAGAGCTAGTATATTCTTGTTGGGTTTCAGCCTAGTTGACCTACCAAGAGGCGACAGGTCAGTGTTGAGGTTTACACTATTATTGTGTTGCTATTGATATCTTCTTTCAGATTTGTCAACAATTGTATTAAATATTTTGCTGGTCCCTTGTTGAGTGTGTATATGTTTAAGAGTAAAATTTCTTCCTGTTGTATATATCCTTTGAAATTGTATGAAATGTAAACTTTTCTGAGTCTAAAGTTTGTGTCATCTTATATTAATATTGCCACTACAGCTTTTTTAAGGGAGAAGGTTGCTTGAATGATTTTCCTCCAAGCTTTATATTTGAGTTTATGTTTGTTCTGACTCTTCAGATGTATTTCTTGTAGGCAGCAGAATGTTGGATTTAGCTTTTTGATCTATTTTGCCACTCTCTGTCTCTAACTGCTGCATTTATCCCATTAATGTTGATAGAGATAACTGTCATGGATATAGTGCCATCTTTGTGTAGAATTTTGGTGTGTCTCTTAGTCTGACTTGTCATTCGATTTTTATTTTAAGGCTGGTTTGAGTCTGAAAGATTTGGTCACATGCAGTCTTTAGCTCTGGGAGTTTCTCTGCAATAATGTCCTTGACTATTGATTCTTCCTGGGATTTTTCTTTCTGGGTCTCTGGAACACTAATTATTCTTATGTTGTTTCTTTTGAGTTTATCAAAGACTTCTATTTTCATTAGCTCACATTCTTTAAGTATTTTTTCCATTGCTGCTCATCTTCTATTGTCTGCTCATTTGCTTTGTGGCTCTGTTTCAATCTCTTCTGTTGTAGGGGTTGTTATTCATCACATCTTCCAGTTCACTGATTCTGTCATCAACTGCTTTTACTTTGTTGGAGATGTTTTCCATTGATATTTTCATTTCATCTACTGAGTTTTTCAGATCTGTTATTTCAATTTGAAGATTTTTTATTTCTATTTTCATATCTTCTTGACTCATTTGTATTCTGTTCAGCTCGATCTATGATTCCTATGAGCATTCTCCATATTTCTTCTCTAAACTCCTCTGAGAATTTAATTAGGTGGTTGGCACTTTTCTGGTCATCAGAGCTGCCATCTTCATTTTCTATGCCTGATGTTGGTTTGCATTGTTTCCCCATTGTTAAGCTCTTTGTGTGTTTTTCCTGTGTGTTAGTGGAGTTAAGTGACTAGATGATGTGCGTGGCTGCAAAGGCTCCAGCCTGCTTGGGTGTTCCCAAGTCACCTCTACCTTTAGCTTTAGCCTGGGCTTCTGGGCTGTTTTGGTCTCAAGCCACAGAAATGATCAGGCTGCCACTTTTAGCTGTGGATCATGTGGAAACTATATGGTACAAAGGATCAAACTCAGGGCTCCTGATACAAGGTTTCTCCTTTATCTCATGGCCACAATTCCAGATCTTTCAATACTGTCACACTTCTAGAAAGAGATCAGTTTAGACATCCATGTGGATTTGAAGCCATCTAATGTTCATAAATAAAACAAGTAACAAATATCAACGAGCAACAAGAGCTTAATAAACCTTCTGACAATGACTCAATGACTTAATTGTAAAATACAATAATTCTCACAAATTATCTTGGTTCTGTACATTTAAAAAATAATTTCATTACCATTTACCTGTAAAAACTTTTATTATGAGCAAGTATGCTATATATGACTTTAAATAAAATAATTTATTTAAAAATAATTCCCATTCTCCTGATTTCTTGCTCAATTCTTTTGTCTAAGTTCAATATACATTGCCTGTATTCTTAGCACTTTCCTAAGTGCTAAGAAAAGTATCAGGTCCATAGTTGGTGTAAAATTTACTCACTACTGTATAAGTGCATGGGAAATATATCAATGTAATAATATATTTTAACTAGTTGTCCTCTTTTCCTGAATAAAAGTTCCCAATTGTTTTTATATCTTCATGCTTTTTTACAGCATGCTAGAAATTTGGACAGTGGGGTAAAAAGTTAAATAAACTTAACTGCCATAAACCAAAATTTTGACAAAAGGTTACATGGTGAGGTGAATTTGGTAAGGAGGAATGCTCTTGATTAAAGATGAGTTGAGAGATAGAGCCAGGAGATATTAGAAAAGTGTCTGAAAGGCAGTAGAGTTGCATAAACACTGATTCAGAGGCCAGAGATATAGACAGTAGATAGGATTTGGCTAGCCCCGGATTGATCTGACAACTCAGTGCTCATCAGAGTGATTTTTGAATTTTTGAAATTAGAGTGTGATAAATAAAATAGATATTTTTCCTCAGATGTGGAATATAAAGAAATAGTAAGAAAATAACAAATATATAAAGGCCACAATGCCTGAGAACTGCTCTAAAACAAAATTTACCAAGATGGCAAAGGTTGGAGGTTGGTGACAGTAAGTTAAGGCAGGAGAACACTCTTGTGGAAAGTGTGGTGTTGGAACACTACATAATGAAATCCTATTGTCAGCTGTAGTGTAAATCATAGTGCTTAAAATAAAATTTGTATTTAATCTTTATAAAGATGGACATATCATTCCTTTTTTGGGGGTCACACCCGGCAGCTCTCAGGAGTTATTCCTGGCTCTACGCTCAGAAATCGCTCCTGGCAGGCTTGGGGGATCATATGGGATTATGGAATTCGAACCACTGTCCTGCATGCGAGGCAAACGCCTTTCCTCCGTGCTATCTCTCTGGCCCGAACATATGATTCTTGCTTGAAAAAATCCCAATCAGAGCTGCTGTGTTTTTTTATAAGTTGTGAAAGACTTGAACTGTGCTAGTCGAGCCTGACAAGAATTTCCGAAGATTTAGGGAAGGTCTATATCTACAGTGTCACCAGGAAATAAAGGAGAAACCTTGCATACAGGAGTCCTGAATTGATCCCTTGTACCATATGGTGACCACATAATACTTCACTACTGGATGTGGCGTCCTGCCACTCATCAAAGTAGCCCTAGAACACCTTTGGGTGACCCATTCTCCAGAGCAAAAAAAGGTTAGGATTCATAGAAGAGCATACTTCAGGAAAATCTGTCTTTCTTTAGAAATAGGAAAATGCTCAGGACTATAGCCAGGTTGTGTAGTTGCTGACACCATAGTGGCCATTGGAGACAATTTTGTGCTATGCTATTTGTTGGCAATGACTTTTCCAAGGTCTGCCAGGCTTCTCACTTTCTTTGTGTTTGTCATCCTCACTCTATCCTGGATCAGGAACAAGAGTCCGACTAAGAGAACTGAGTTGCCTTTTTCGGGGCCATTTCTCTGAGCAAGGCCTCTTTGGTGTGAGTCTTGAGAATAAAATAGAAGTTTTAACTGTCCCCAAGGAGCTTCTTGTCTAGGAGAAAATAGAGATAAGCACATAGTGTTTATACCATGACAGCTAAAGGAGTTAGTGAAAAGTCTATGATCTGAGAGTTTGAGAAAGCTTGTACAGAGTGAATGGAGGTTAAGTAGATGTGAAATAGGTAGATGGGATATATCAGATTCATTCCCTGCATAATGAACTGTAAGGGAAAAAACATGGAAATGTTGAAAAGGAGAAATAGTACATTTTATGTTTAGTAAAATACATAGTGCACTTTATAAGCAGTTAGAGGTGAGAAAGTAACAGGGAGGAAAGTTGTGTTTAAAATGGAAAGGATCTAGTCTTAGTCCAGCCTGAGGGACATAAGCACTACTATGGTCAGAGTGAAACGTTACTAGGTAAATGTGGGCAAGCATTTACATGAATTGGAATGCAGGTATTGAGAAACAGAATTAAAGGAGCTCTTTGGAAAGGAAATCACTATTTCTAATAATTTTCTAATTCAGTTATCTTTATAGATAACGGACATGAAAGGCACATGAAATATCCCAGAACCCCAGGTGACTGCTCCCTCTGTTCTAGCCCTGAGCCATGACATCTGACCCTCTCTGGCATCCGAAAGCAGGAAGTCTCAGGCCAGAGAGGCAAAGAAAGCATTTGGCCCAAGAGAAAAACAGTCCTGTCTTGAAAATGTGTGTTCTCTGAGTAGATTTTTCTACCTCAAATTGTTTCTGCCAGCTCAACAACTTCTTTTTCTGACTTTACATTAAGTCAAAAAGTTTTTAATACAACCTTTAAAAGGCAGCATAATAGACATCCAGAATGAAAAATAAGCAGAAGGGAGCTGTAAATCATATTTCCCAAAGAAGTAAAATGGAATAATCTCATCCATTTGAGAGCTGTGGTCACAAAGGCATCATCTAATGTCTGATTAGATGCTCCTTTTTGAGAAATAAATATAGATGTTGACAATTTTGTTGCACTCTCTGTATGTGATCACAGGCCTGACTTCAGAGGTTATGGGGCATGAATGGAAATATTGCTCTAAAAATAATCCTCTGTCATTTTTCAATTTCCAAATAAAATTGGTTGCTTGGCTCAGCAAGTACTACACTAGAGATACATCATTTTAAAGAAACATTGAGCTGCTATTAAATTTTTTTCTTTATGTGGTAGACATTCTCACTTCAAAAATAAATATATACTTTACAAATCCGAGTATAGCAAGAGCATTTGTTCTACCAAAGTTGACAAGAAAACATGTTGAAGAAGCTGATCATCTGTCTCCTGACTTATATTGACATGTTCTGCTTCTTCTATGTATCCCAGGCTGAGACATACATCTGATATTAATAACAGACAGAGCAACAGATGCTTCTATTTTTTTTTTTTGCTTTTGGTAAAAAATAGCAGACACTTTTTAGCTAGTCAAAGATTATATTGTTGCACAACTACTTTAGGCTAATGCTAGTCTGTAAAGAGCTAGCATAAAGTTGCAGCCCATATCTTTCTCTGTTACCTAAGTGTATGTTGTGAGGCCATGATTTAAAACCAGAAAGTTTATCATAGTTGTTTGGGTTGTGTTACCAAAATGCCATACATTGAGTGGCTTATAAACAAGAGGCATCTGTATCTCACTATTCAGGAGACTGGACAATATATAGCACTGGTAGTTCAGTCAAAGCACAGTGACATCCTGTTTCAGATTGGGAATTTGTCTTCTCACCATGTCCTCACATAATCACAGGGACCAATTGAGCGCTCTAGGGAATATGTGACAGGAGAACCAATTCCATTCACAAATCAGTAAATTCACCTACTTACTAAAGCACCTCCCCAAATCTCCCTTCCAAGTAATATTTTGTTGGTGATTAAGCTTCTAAATAGTAATTTTTGGGCAAATATGCCATTCAATCTATAATAGCACAATAGTTTTCCTGGCCTCCTCAGACTTCCTTGATTTCTTCTGTAAAACGAAGTCATGAAATTTTCCTATACATGTATGTACATGGAATCTATTATGCTGAGTGAAATGAGTTAGAGGGAAAGAGATAAACGCAGAATAGTCTCCCTAATCTATGGGTTTTAAGAAAAATAAAAGAAATTTTTACAATAATTTTCAGAGACAAAAGAGGAGGGCTGGAAGGTCCAGCTCATGACATGAAGCTCACTACAAAGAGTGATGAGTGCAGTTGGAGAAATACTACACTGAAAACTATCAAAACAATGTGAATGAATGAGGGAAGTAGAAAGCCTGTCTAGATTACAGGCGGGGTGGGGTGGGGGAGGGAGATTTGGGACATTGGTGGTGGGAATGTTGCACTGGTGAGGGGAGGTGTTCTTTACATGACTAAAACCCAACCACAATCATGTTTGTAATCAGGGTGTTTAAATAAATTTATTAATAAAAAATAAAGAACGGAGTACTAAGTGAAGGATTTTGCTCTTGCTACCTTAAATGCACTTTAAAGCCATCAAATGGACCTGAAATTTCAGTTGTATCTGACTCTAGCAGCAAGGTTGTCATAGAGGTTGTAGTAGAGGTAGTAACCCATAGCTTGTCTTTACTTTTAATAATTAAACTTTGTTTTCACATTTTTTTCTATGAAATGGTGTTAAAGAAAAGTGATTAGACTTTTGTAGTTGTTTTTTTAATTCATGTGTATTCTAACTTTCTAGAATGAGAGCATTAAATTAATTTAATTGAGTTATCGGTGTATCTCCAGTGCCTAGAACTTTGGTTGAATACATTTTAATCATCACTAGTTTGTAAAAATGTGTCTGTTATGATGGCAAGCTGGGGTGGGGGAGTTGTGACATGGTATGGACTCAGGAAGTATTGGTAGTGGGAGGTTGACACTGGTAGTGAGATTGGTGCTAAAATATTATGTGTCTAATACTCAACTATGCATAATTTTGTAAATCACAATACTTTAATTGTAGAAATTATTCGTTTGAAGCTGAAAATAGAGGTGATGAGTGGCCCATTTATGAGTTCCTCTTACTTTCTCTCCAGAAAATTCATGTGTATTTGATCCAAAGTGCTCCTGACCAGGTATGAGCTTACTTTGTTTCAGGTTTGGACACCCCAAAATCATGGAGACCAGCTGCTTCTGAGGTGGGTCAGGACATACACACACTGATTTCTGCTGGTTTCTGCTGGGAGTCAGAAGGGCACAGAAGCCATCTTGGGTCATGCAGTTTCCAACTGCCTGAGACTGGATTTCATCAGCGTCCACAGAGGTGGGTCAGAACGTACCCACACTGATTCCTACTGGTTTCTGTTGGGTGTCAGAAGGGAGCAGAAGCCATCTTGGGTCTTGGTGTTTCCAGCTGCCTGAGACTGTATTTCATCAGCATTCCTGTCTGTGATCCTCCCTGCTACAGAGAGTTCTTGGCTGACTCTACCCTCCTGCTGAACCTTGGATGACCCTGAGGTCTAGTAGAGAACTCTTTGCTTTGCTTGTCTGTCTTTCCTGAATACTTGAAGCTCTCCTCAGAGGCCTAGGAAGTGCACCCCCAAAAAACTGTCATCTAGAGGTCACAGAAGAGTGTGGCCACTTTGCTTCGTGACCACGCACTCTTTCTAACCAATGAACCACACTACAACATGCAGAAAAAAATCACACTACAAGCATGACAAGGGGAAACCTCGCAGGCAAACACCATGAACAGAGAATGAAGATGAAAGCTCGGATGACCTAATAAATTCCAACCACCTGATTATCCTCTTGGATAAGGAACTTAAACTAGCAATATGGAAGATGTTTGTAGTACTCAAAGAGAGCATAGATCTATCTGAACAGAACACAAAGACAGATCACAAAGCTCCAAACTGAAATAGCAGATCTGAAAAGCATGGTAGCTCAACTGAAAATCTCAGTGGATGGCCTTGACAGCAGAGTAAAAGCAACTGAGGAGAGAATTGGAGTACTGGAATATGAGATGCAGAAAAACTCAACACAGCAGAAGAAATTGGAAAAGAACCTTAGGACTAATGATCAGGCAATGGAAAAAGTACTCATGGAATGCGAACAGACAAAAATAGAAGTCTTTGATAAACTCAACAGAAACAACATAAGAATCATTGGAGTCCCAGAGACCAAGGTAGGAGATCTCCAGGAAGAATCAACTGTCAAAGACATCATCAAAGATATACTCCCAGAGGTAAAGACTATATGCAATCAAATCCTGCATACCCAAAGAGTCCCAGCTAAAAGAGACCCAAAGAAAAACACCCCAAGACACATACTCATTACAATGACAAATCCCACAGATAGAGATAGAATACTGAAAGCAGCAAGATTGAAAAGGGAAATTACATTCAAAGGAGCATCCCTCAAACTTAAACAGACATGTCACAAGAAACTCTCAAGGCCAGAAGACAGTGGTGGGATAGTGTGACAAGACTGAATGAAATGAATGCCTCACAGAGAATACTGCACCCAGTCCGACCCACGTTCAGGTTTGAAGGAAGAATATATAGCTTCATGGGTAAACAACAGCTCAGAAACTTCACAGATGAAAAACCAACCTGAAAGGAAAAACTGACTGATCTACTCTAAGACAAGAGAGACAAACAAACACAGCAAACTTATCTATAAAGATGACATTAAATCCTATGAATCATCTCCCTCAATGTTAATGGACTAAATTCACCAATTAAAAGACACAGAGTGGCAAAATGGGCCAAAAAGATGAATCCAACCTTCTGCTGCCTACAAGAAACACATCTGAATAGTCAGAACAAACATAGACTCAAAATCAAAGGCTGGAGGAAAATCATACACGCAAACAACACCCTCAGAAAAGCTGGGGTGGCTATATTAATATCTGAGGACACCAAATTTATACTCAGAAAAGTGGTAAGGGACAGAGATGGGCACTGTGTGCTAATCAAGTGATATCTGCAACAGGAAGAAATCAGACTATTAAACATATATGCAACCAATGAGAAATCAACAAATTATCTAATACAGTTACTGACAAAACTGAAAGAAGAAATCAATAATAACACAACACGGCTCTATCAACACTTGATAGGTCAACCAGACTGAAACCCAACAAAAACATAATAGTCTTGAAAAGAGTAATGGAAGAAACAGGACTAGTAGATACATAGGACACTCCATCCCAAAAAACCTGGATACACATTCGTCTCCAATGTACATAGTCATTCTCCAGGATAGGCTACATGCAGACACATAAAACATACCTCCATAAAATCAAGAGGAGAGAAATCTCGCAGGCTACCTTTGCTGAAAACAAGGCTCTGAAATTAGATGTGAACTACAAAGTCGCACAGAAGAAAAACTTTAACAATTGGAAATCAAACACCGTGCTACTGAACAACCAGTGGGTCCGAGATGAAATCAAAAAGGAAATCAAAATTTTCCTGGAAACAAATGATAATGAATACTCAAACTGCCAGAATCTATGGAACACAGCAAAAGCAGTCCTGAGAGGAAACTTTATAGCTCTACAAGCACACATCAGGAAGGAAGAAGGAGCATACCTTAATAACTTAATGACACAGCTCAAAACATTAGAAAATGACCAACAAAAGGAACCAAAAATAGGGAGACAGAAGGAAATAACAAAGCTGAAAGCAGAACTCAATGAAGTCCAAATCCAAAAAACAACCCGAAAGATCAACGAAAGCAGAAGTTGGTTCCTTAAAAAAAAGAAAAAAAAAAGAAAGAAAGAAGAGATTGATAGAATATTGGCAAAACTCACAAAGAAAGAGAGAGAAAAATCTGGTAACCCATATTAGAAATGAAAAGGGGAGATCACGACAGATGTTGCAGAGATCCAAAGGGTAATCTACTTTGAGAAACTTTATGTTACTAAACATGAGAACCTAGAAGAAATGGAAAAATTCTTTGACACTTATAACCATCCACATTTAAGTAAGGAGGATGTAGCATATCTAAACACCCCCATCACTACTGAGGAAATTTAAAGTGTAATCAACATCTGCCCAAAAAGAAAAACCCAGGCCCAGATGGATTTCCTAATGAATTTTTTCAAATCTTTCAAGAGGAGCTACTACCAATCCTAGCCAGGCTCTTCCATGAAATTGAAAAAAAAATGGGAACACTCCCAAACAGCTTTTATGAAGCCAACATCACCTGATACCAAAACCAGACAGAGATGCGGTCAAAAGAGAAAATTACAGACCAATATCCTTGATGAATGCTGATGCAAAGATCTTTAACAAAATCCTAGCAAATAGGATCCAATGCATCATCAAGAAGATCATACACTGTGACCAAGTAGGTATCACCCCAGGAATGCAAGAATGGTTTAACGTCCATAAATCTGTCAACGTCATACACAACATCAACAAGAAGAAAAATAAAAATCGCATGATCATATCAGTAGACTCAGAGAAAGGATTTATAAGGTCCAACACCCATTCTTGATCAAAACTTTCAACAAGATGGGAATGGAAGGAACCTTTCTCAATCTAGTTGAAGCCATCTACCACAAGCCAATGGCAAATATTATCCTTAATGGAGAAAAACTAAAAGCCTTTCCTCTAAATTCTGGTACAAGACAAGGCTGTCGGCTCTCACCACTCCTCTTCAACACTTCAACTGGAAATGCTTGCTATAGCGATCAGTCAAGAAAAAGATATCAAGTGAATCAAGATAGGAAAGGAAGAAGTCAAGCTCTCATTGTGTGTAAATGACATGATACTCTACTTAGAAAATTCTAAAGACTCTACCAATAAGCTTCTAGGAACAATAGACTCATAGAGCAAGATTTCAGGCTACAAAATTAACACACAGAAAACAATGGCACTTTTATACACCAATAATCATAGGGAAGAGAAGGAAGTCAAGAAGGCAATCCCATTCACATTAGTGCCACACAAACTCAAATATCTTGGAGTCAACTTGACCAAAGATGTGAAGGACCACACTGGGGTGGGATTGGTATTTGAGCATTTAATGGCTGAAATAACTGAATCATGAAGAACTTGGTAAAGCATAGCAACATAAAATCTTTTAAATTGTGAAAAAATAACCTAATTACCTTACACTTGAAATAATTACTGCTACTTCATATTGTTATTTTAAATATCAATATACATATATTCTATCTAACAATACATAA
>PVKC010002213.1:30363-44944 GCA_004027635.1 Crocidura indochinensis | reverse complement strand
ATGGCCATGACCACTGTCAGGTGTGGTTGAAGAATTGAGGATTGAAATGAAAGCATTTCCATAGGAAAATAAACATGGTTGGGGTCTGAGTGGTATCACCTCAGTAGGGCGTTTGCCTTGCACACAGCTGACCCAGGAAGGACACAGATTCGATCCCTGGCATCCCATTTGGTCCCTTGAGCCAGGAGCAATTTCTGAGCACAGAGCTGAGCGCCACTGGGTGTGGCATTCCCCCCCCCCCCAAATACAAGAAAATGAACATAGTTTAAAAAAAAGTTTTTTAAATAGGTTCCAACGTTTTAAGTACCACAAACCTGTTTACCTACTACTCACTTTTTAATCATCATCACCTTCCTCCCATTTGAGTTTCATCTCTTTCTTCTTCAACCCTATGCTTCACTTTTACAGTTTAATGGAACCTTTTCAAAATCATGGAACCAGACAAGTTGAGGTTTGTGTACAAATAAAAGTAAGTTATGTTTCATTGCCACTGTAACAAAATGGACACTCATTCCTTAATATCAGCCAATACATCATCAAGTTTTAAGTTCCCAGAAAGTCTCCAAGTTACCGTCTCTCCTTTGACTTGAGGAATCAGGATCCAAACAAAATCCAATGCATTTGATTCTTTTTATATAAAATGTGAATTTTCAGCATGTCTTTTTTCCCCATTTTTTCTTTATACAAACATCTTGATGACAAATATGATTGTGATTAGATTTCGGTCATGTAAAGAACACCCCCCTTCACCAGTGCAACATTCCCACCACAAATGTCCCAAGTCTCCCTCCCTCCCTCCCCACCCACACCTGTACTCCAGACAGGCTTTACAGTTCCCTCTATGGTAGTTCTCTGTGTAGTTATTTCTATAACTGCACTCACCACTCTTTGTGGTGAGCTTCATGAAGTGAGCTGGAAGTTCCAGCCCTCCTCTCATTGTCTCTGAGGATTGTTGCAAAAATGACTTTTATTTTTGTTAAAACCATAGATGAGTGAGACTATTCTGCGTCTCTCTCCCTCTGACTTATTTCACTCAGCATGATAGTTCAGTGTGTCTTAATCACTTTTCCTTTCATCTTTGTCATTGACAGGAAAAAATAAACAGGTAGGAGGGTGTTTTATGCAACTTTTACTCCAATTTTATCTTATGTTTCTTATTTGTTTTCATTTGAGGTCACACCCAGCTGCTCACAGGAATAACTCCTGGCTCTGCACTCATGAATCATTCCTAGCCAGCTGCAGGGAATAAATGAAATGCTGGAGATCAAATCTGGGTTCAGTCCTCCACTTTCCCTTTTAAGCATCACACTATGACATCTGGTTCAATCCTGTGCAAGACAAGCTTCTTATCTATATCACTCCACAATCTCCATTTTAAAAGAGACTCATTTCTTCCTTGTAAGTTATGTCCTCTATTTGCTGGGTGGGTAGCACACTCTTTTGTGCTTTTTGTGTTCAGGGTTTATTCCTGATTGCACTTAGGGACCATTCCTGGTGAAATTCAGGGGACCATATGTGCTACCAGGGATTGAACCCAGGCCTACTGTGTGCAAGATTAGTGCCTTACCCTATCTTACCATATTTTTCTAACTATTTGTCTCCTTTTATGTCTTCTGCTAATGTAAACATTTTGTTTCTGTGATAGTGATATAGGTCATTTCTGTAGCTGTCACTCTCAAGCTTTCATTCCCACCCCAAGTATCACTGTAAATACTATTTTATTTCCATTTTATTTACTTGGGGGGCTAGGATGTCAAACTTAGAAGTGCTCAAGCTTACTCTTGGCCCAGTGGTCATGAATAACTTTGGGCAATGCTCAGGGTTCCAATAAGTTGCTGGGTATGCAATTAGGGTTGGCCATATGCAAGACAAATAACCTACCCACTGGAAAAATCGATCTGGCCCCTTAGAGATAATATTTTCAAAATGCTTACTCTTGTGTCCCTCTCTTTTCCTTGCCCTAAGAAGAGATTGGTTAAGAGAGTCTGGGTTGTGGCCCAGAATTCTGCATCTAATTCCAGATCTATGGGCAGTTTAGACATATTTGATTCTTATTACAATGAAGCAACCCTTGATTAGGACAATGGCATTCTGACAGCTCCATGCTATCAAACAACTCTCGTCTGCTGGTGGAGATCCCAAAAGGTGTTACTGGGGCCCTGTAGAGAAGATAGGAACAAATCTGCCCCCTTTTCAAACTAATCAACT
This sequence comes from Crocidura indochinensis, assembly GCA_004027635.1. NCBI lineage: Eukaryota > Metazoa > Chordata > Mammalia > Eulipotyphla > Soricidae > Crocidura > Crocidura indochinensis. Next base: position 42,736 of record PVKC010002213.1, on the reverse strand, counting down.
TTGGTCAACCCCACCAGGATGAATCTTGATGCTGCAGGAACCAGATTCTTGACTGTAATATGAAAAAATAATGAGAGGAACTCCTCTGAAAAAATAATGAGAGGACCATAAGTAATCTACATTTAAGGGGCAGAATTTGAGTTCTTCTGACTGAAAGCTGAAGTTGACTTCTCAAGTCATTATTCAATCAGTCACAGCGTGGGGCTTATAGATGCCAACTTCATTATTTTTTACTCTAATCCAGTCTCTTTATTTTGTTGCTCCAATGGTTGTTCTAACTATGGCCCTTGGGAGCCTTTTCTTTCAGCTCCTATGACATACCCCTTTTGATATAAGCACAGTAAAGTTATGAAGGTTTCTATGATGACTTTCTGGCACAATCAGACATGCCAATCTCATCTATGTATTTGGTAACGCAGTGTCAAATTAGCCACTTGTACCAGGAGTCCTGATTCCTTTTATTATAGATGATGATAGAAATGAAGATCTGAGTGCTGGAAATATGCTCATTGTGTTTGAGAATTATGACTTGGGCACATTCTTCCCAAGCACTAACTATATAGTTTTTTGTTTGTTTTTATTTTTTGGGGGGGATCACACCTGGCAGCGCTCAGGGGTTACTCCTGGCTCTACGCTCAGAAATTGCTTCTGGCAGGCACAGGGGACCATATGGGATGCCAGGATTCGAACCACTGTCCTTTTGCATGAAAGGCAAACATCTTACCTTCAGGCTATCTTGTCGGCCTCAGTTTTTTTTTTTAAACTTATTTTGAACACAGGTGGTTACTTTTAGGAATCTTTGTAAAAATTCATAGGTACAGGGTTTCTTTGGAAGTCCATTCTCAATAAAAAGAAGTAGGGACATGTGCTTTGCATGATGGGACTTCAGCTTCTATCCCTGGCCCCACAAACATTGCCACAAATGGAGGTCAAGCACTATGCCAGGAGTGATAACTGAGTATCATCAGGTAATCCCTGAAAGCTAAAATTTTAGAAAATTTTATTCATCTAGGGCCAGATCAATAGTAACATAGGTAAGGTGCTTGCATTACAAGTATTTGATAACCAGCACCACATATGGTCCCTCAAGCCCTACCAGGACTTGAGAGCTCTTGAGAGCCAGGAGAAAGCCCTGAGCACAGCTGAATGTACACTTCCACAAAATGTATGCATTCATACTGATGTCTTTAATTCTGACGATTAAGTATGTTATGTTTCTAGCCTCCTCTTCTTGCTTCTCTATAAATTCTCCCTCTACCAGTGAAGAACCTGACTCCTGTCACCTGCTCTTTTTAAATTAACTGTTCATTTCTGGCATGTGTGTCTAGCATAGAATAACAATAACAATAGAAGATTGTTAACCTTGATTACTGAAGGACACCTCTTGGGGTTAGTTTCTGTGGTGAGAATTAGACAGACACCAATCATTTCCAAAGGGATTTAGGCATGTGTCTCCAAATGGCTCCATCTCCCACTTCAAGGAAGTGGCTTCATACATTTGGGATTCTTTTTTTTTTTTTTTGCTATAGTTTGCATCTCATCCTGATTTTTTTCACCTTTTTGATTAAAAAACAAACAAACACCCTAAGCATGCATTAAAGCTTACTCTTTGTGTTATATCTTTTTGATGGATTTGACAAATGCTTACTGTCTTGCCTATTAGTCACTATTATAATCTAGGACAGGATTATTTTACTGCCCTAAGAAATCCCTGGGTTTCACCTATGCAGTCTTGTCCCTCCTATTCTGAATCGCTGGCAACCACTGAGCTACTAGTTGAGTTATCATCTTGTTAGCTTTATCTTCTTAAATGTTAGGTAGTTGAAATAATAGACAACATAAACTTTTCAGAATATGGGTTCCCGCATTTCACAACATGCTTGTACAATTCATTCACTTGTGAGTGCTTGATAGCTCATTTTCTTTTATCCCTGAGTAAAATTCTATTTTATAGCTACATCACAGTTTATCTGTTCTCCTATTAAAGAGTGGCTTCCAGGTTTTAGTAATTATATATGTAGCTGAGATCAACTTTTGATATGGTTTTTGGGGGGGAAGGACTTCAATTTCCAACTCATTTAGATAGCTAGCAAGGAGCACAATTACTAGAATGTATGTAGGATAAGAATATGTTGAGGGCTGGAGCAATAACATAGTGGATAGGGTATTTGCCTTGCACGTGGCCAACCTGAATTCAATCCCTGCATCCCTTTGAAATTATTTCTGAGCACCTTCAGGTGTGGTAGAAAAACTATAAATTGAATGAATATGTTGAGTTTTAGAAGAAATGCTTAAACTGTCTTCCAGTGTGACTATGCCATGTGGTATTGTCATTAGAAGTGAGAGACAGGGCCGGAGCAGAGGCAAGGAGCAGTACGGCATCTGCCTTGCTGGTGCTAGCCTAGGACAGACCAGGGTTCAATCCCCTGGTATCCCATATGGTCCTCCAAGCCAGGAGCAATTTCTGATCACATAACCAGGAGTAACTCCTGAGCGTCACTGGGTGTGGCCAAAAAACAAAAACAAAAACAAAAGCACAAAAAAGAAGTGAGAGACTGAGAGAGTTAAGAGAGTTTTATTCAGTCATTAGTTCTTGGATACTTGGATGTTTCCAGATTTTTGGTTACTCTGAGTAGTGCTTCAATAAACTCAGGAATGCCAATATCTTTTCTGAATAGTGTTTGGGGGACCTAGAGATAGAAGTCAAGAAGAGAATTGGTGGGTCATATAGAAGTTTGAGATTCTTAGTTTTTTGAGAAATGTCCTTATTGTTAACAGGAAGATATTTTTATCATCAAGTATCATAGTATCAAATATTGAAGTATATCAATTAATATATATGTATTTAAAAATTTAAAAAAAAGGGCCCGGAGAGATAGCACAGTGGTGTTTGCCTTGCAAGCAGCCGATCCAGGACCAAAGGTGATTGGTTCGAATCCCGGTGTCCCATATGGTCCCCCGTGCCTGCCAGGAGCTATTTCTGAGCCAGACAGCCAGGAGTAACCCCTGAGCACTGCCAGGTGTGGCCCAAAAAACCAAAAAACAAACAAAAAAATTAAAAAAAGAAAAGATAAGATAAGACCTCCCAATTCTTACCACAGGCTGTGTTCTTTACACTTTACACTGACTGTATAGAATGAGGAGGTACAGTAAATACAACCCATATACACCTCAACACAGGCCCTTTGCCTGGTCTGTATTGTGAATTGGAGGACAAAAAAAAAGAGAGAGAGAGAGAGAGAAACAGTAAGAAAGTGTGGAGGTGTGGAGAGAGAATTCCTGATGCTTCATATCCTCACCAGCAGATAGAGTTGAGCAGGGTTTTGGGGGTATGAAGGGAGGTTAGTCATTCCAGGAGCTGTCTTCTAGCAAGTCATTGCTGCCTTTCTTTCAAAAAGAGAAATGACACTGAATTAGTTTCTCATCGAATACACAGTAATTCCCGAACTCTGGAACCTGATTCCACGTGAATGAGCCCCCTTCATCCTCATCTCACACCCCAGTTACCCCCAGGGAGGAATGCTTTTATTGCAAAGAAACACACAGGCATTGAAATACAGGCATTGAACCTGGATTGTTTTGTTAATTCGTGCACTTTAAATATCAAATTTAACAAAATCTATGAAGACTTTTCCATTTGAATTTAATATTTTAAATTTTAAATGTTTCATTTAATACATTTACTTTAGATACCAAGATTTAAGATACTGTTTAGGGGAGGGTTTCTCGAATACAACATTCCAACACCACAGTCCCCAGCCCCATCTGATTGCTACTCTCCTAGTCTGTCCTCTACCAAGATAAGCTCAGTTTTAGCTTCTGTTGCCTTTGAGCATTTGTTATTTTCTTATGATATCTCTTGATAGACCACACAGGAGAGATACATTCTGTGTCTGGCCAACTTCATTCAGTGTGATACTCTCCAGACCCATCCACATAATGGCAAATTGTTTGTGTGTGTGTGTGCGTGTGTGTTTTGTTGCTGTTGTTGTTCTGTCTTATAGTCGTATTGTCTGTATATAAACCATAGTTTTTTTTTTTTTTATTCAGTCATTAGTTTTTGGATATTTGGATGTTTCCAGATTTTTGGCTACTGTGAGTAGTGCTTCAATAAGCTCAGCAGTGCCAATATCTTTTCGAAATCGTGTTTTGGGGACCTAGAGATAGAAGTCAAGAAGAGAAATTGGTGGGTCATATAGAAGTTTGAGTTTCTTACTTTTTTTGAGAAATGTCCCTATTGTTAATAGGAAGGTATTTTATCATCAAGTATCAAAGTATCAAATACTGAAGTATATCTTTTATCAAATATAAAATCACATGATTATTTTCCCCATCCCCACATCAGATGATTATTAGCTATCAACTAAAATAAGAAGCTATCATTGGGGCCCGGGAGATAGCATGGAGGTAAGGCATGTGCCTTTCATGCAAAAGGTTCGAATCCCGGTGCCCCATATGGTCCCCCATGCCTGCCAGGAGCAATTTCTGAGCATGGAGCCAGGAGTAACCCCTGAGCACTGCCGGGTGTGACCCAAAAACCACACACACACAAAAAAAGAAGCTATCATTATTAACTTATTATTAACAGTTAACATTCATATCAATATTATTTTATTATAAGTAATACATGTATTGATTAATATAACAGGTTCATTATGGTATATCATATACAATACATTAATGAACATATGGTTAAAATTTCATAGTAAATGTCATGAATAGTTATCAATTTTGTTAATCATATAAAACTTATTGTCTATTATTAATGATAATAATGTGTGTTGTTTATAATCAATAACATTATTCATAATTATAATATTACTAACATCACCATAATTATGTTAATATTATTGGTAATATAATGTTATTTTTATTTAAATTAAGGGGCATTATAGGTCACTCCAGATGCATAGGGGCCTCTCTTTAGCCTGTAAAGACCACAGTTTTCATGACAAGTCTTTTTTTGGGGTGAGGGTTTGGGTCACATCCTGCAGTGCTCAGGAGTTACTCCTCTCTCTGCAATCAGAAATTGCTCCTGGAGCCTGTCTAGAGTACAGGCGGGGGGTGGGTGGGGAGGAGGGAGATTTGGGACAATGGTGATGGGAACGTTGCACTGGTGATGGGTGGTGTTCTTTACATGACTGAAACCCAAACACAATCATGTATGCAATCAAGGTGTTTAAATAAAATATATTATTAAAAAAAGAAAGAAAAGAAATCGCTCCTGGCAGGCTTGGGGGACCATATGGGATGTCGGGATTTGAACCACTGTCCTTCCACATGCAAAGCAAACACCCCATCTCCATGCTATCTCTCCGGCCCCTCATGACAAGTCTTATTTGCTCTAATGACCCCTTGTGAAAGACATTCCTGGAAACCATGCTTATCCACTGTGCAGACAGCGGTGTTCCCTTGGCCTTCGTGGTTTTCTCCTGAGTCTGCACACTTTGTGCAATCAGAGTAGAGATCATTTTGTCATCTGCACACGAAATGAAAAATGTGAAAACCAAAAGAGAAGGAAATGCCCAGCATCCCCAGACAATCCCCACCATCACTCAACACACACATCCAGACCTGGAAGCTTAATACAAGCTTTCAGAGCCAGACACCCCTTTTCCTGCACACCTCTCCCAGAGTTCCTTCCCCTGAAAGCTGAGAAGTAATTTTTGTGCCACAGAGACCCACGAGGCAACTCTTGTGATCTGCTGTGTGAGGCCTGGACAGTCTGCTTCTATTGATGGACTGATTGCTCTCCAAGTGGTATTTCATGTTTGATCATCTTGTGATTTATTTAAATTGTGTGCTGGGGGGGGGGCAGTGAAACATGAACCTAGAAGAAACACGTGGGTGTGATTTCTGTGGCAACTGAGAAGGAAGCTTTGTCAGGATGTGATCAAGGGGAGCTGTCATAGAAGCCATGCCTGAGGATCAAAGGCATTTGTTGGCCCACAGAGGTTTTTCACCATTGACCCAATTCTTTCGCTTAATAGAACCCAAAATGAGCAACTGAAAATGTTGCTGATGGATATGACTTATTCAGGAAAGACGATTCCTATAGATCCAGAATCAGAGAAAGGGCTTGGAATCTACAAAGAAATAATTGTCAAGTGAATGCTCATTTGTATATTGTTAAGAATGTTTGTTAACTTCTCAACTCTCACCAATAAATATTTCAACCTGCTAGGCAATGAACTAAAAGGGATACTGCTCTCCTAATGCTGGATTAAGTTAGAAAGAAGCACCCTGCTAAGATTTAACCTCACTTAAAGTTGCTCACAACTTCCTTGTTCCATAAAATAATTCAGCTCAGTTACCCCTTTGGACCTGCCTGAGAGTATTTTTTCTTCTTCAGGGTATGCAGACCATGTTCTGGATAGCTGCCCCAGTTCTCTGTAAACCTCTGGAAATGATGTTGCTTTTATCATTTTTGTCCTGGTCGTCCGGGGCATATGTCGGTGTGAAGTCAGACTATTGGAAAGGTTGCCAGATCAACAACTAACTGGCCCCACTAGGTAACTGATTTTCATCTTGTTCCCCGGCTAGATAAATACAGCAAGAAATAACAATCATCAAAGTGAACAGCAAATGCCTTCTTTTGGACATACTTATCTTTGCCTGCAATGCTCTTTTCTGAACATTTATCATTAGCTGCTAAAAAGCCTTCAGAAGTTTCAGTGAGCTTTTAGATCCACATTCCCAAGTCTAATTTGGGAGCGTTGACATTGTATTTTATGGTTGGGAGTATCGATTATTTGGAGTACCTTAACAAAACAGCAGGCATGATTTTTAAATTATGGTGTTAATTACCCAGAAGCTACTGTTTCTTTCTTAATTTGTTTAGTCATTGACCTATCCAAAATTATTCAGTCACACAGTTTTACTTAACAAACACGAATTTCATAATGCACCTGCTGTGAATGAATAGAGTGTTTGATTTGAGGAAAAGCTTTAAAATAGCTTTGGAACTAACTTTCAGATTACCAATAAAGATTTGCCTTGAATTGTGATTCACTTCTCTGGGCAGAAAATTTTTATTTGAAAAGCACTATAAATTAGGTTCTCTCCAGAAAGTTCCCCGAAACACTGGTATCTGTATTTTATAGTTATAAGGAATAATGCCAACATTCACACAATCTCTGCCTAATTATGACTTGTTGAAAGGAGAATCATCTGGGAGGTCATTTAATTGATTTCAGATGAATTCTCCCATGTTGTATCCAAAAGGATTTGAGTTTCTGGGTCTCCCATGATTCCTTTCTCTAACATTACCAAATAATGGACTCACTTTTCTGCTCTTCATTAGCGCTCCCTATGGGGTTACAGTGTCCACAACATATAAATTATGAAACCAAGAGGCTCTAGGTTCACGGCCTTGCCTTTGAGGAAAACACATCAAGAATAAGACATAGGTTCACTGATACACATGTAGACTTCTTAGAATCAACAACCTCACTTCTCAGCCACAACCTTCTTCCCCAGCCAGAAGGTCCTGTACCCACTCATCTCACTGTCAGGATGAAAAAAAAAATATATATATATATATATATATATGAAGAGAAGAGAAATGTTGGAAAGATCAAGGGGAAATTTTAATGTACTATTTAAAATTGACCTGGGATCAGAGATTGGTGAACTGATCTCTTGAAATTACTTCCCCAAATCTCAATGATATTCATCTCTGGGAGCTGGCAGGGCATTGGTGTCAGGATCTTTTCAAGAACACCAGAATCCACAGAGGCTCAAGTTTCTAATAAATCAGCAGCAGCCTTCATCTTGGAGAGTTTCACATTCACAGATGGAGTCAACCATTGATGTCTATAAATATGGTGTCACTAAACTAATAAGTGACAATCCAGGAGGGGAAAGCAGAGGAATGGTATTTGACAAGTTCATATCTAAAACACACAGTCTGTGCAGGTTTCTATCTCTCCCACTTCATCTTCATTTCGCACTCTGTGTTTTGTTTTCTTTCTCACTCTTGCTGTGAACGCCTTCTCCTATTAGCTTTATCTGGTCTGTTTCTTCTCCAAATGGTGTCTCAGCTGCTATGGAAATTTGGATGGTGGTAGAGAACTGAAAAGAACTGAAAAGAAGCTGGAGGGTATGTTCTCCCATCCAAGAAGCCACTCTTAGTGGTTCTTTCTGCACCAACCTTCTCCTTCTCAGTATGTGGGAATTATGTTTTCTTGGTTGGAAGGTAACTAATTTCCAGCTTCCTGACTGTGCATCAAACAGGAATAAAGAGAACAAAAGCCAACTATAGAGTTGAGTTAGCTCTTTTAAGAGCTTTTCCTGAAGTCTCGCTCTATAACTTCCACTTCCTGTCCCCACATACTTGTAGGAAGCTAAGAAATGTAGCATTGAAAGGCAGGTAAATTTATGATGTTTTGTTAGTATAGAGTCACAGGAGAAGGCAGGGGACAGAGATAAGTCAATGGGATGAGTGTATGACCCACATGTAAAGTCCAAACTCCTAACTTGGTCCTCAGTCATGGGACGAGTGTATGACTCACATGTATGAGTCCCCTGTCAATGGGATGAGTGTATGACTCACATGTAAGGACAAATCTTGGTTCCCTGTCATGGGATGAGTGTATGACTCACATGCAAGGCCCAAGTTTGGTCCCCTGAGCATGGCTGGGAGGATGACTGGCCCTACAAGTAGACTCTGAGCACCATCATTTGTGGTTCTCATGAAAAATAAATTAATCAAAAGGGTGTGTGCAGACACGTAGTGGTACAGACACAGATTATATCCATCTCATCAACCTCAACTATCTAGGACTCTGAGACTTTCCTTTGAGCACATTCTATATCAACAACATCCCTTTGTTCATCCCATTGCTTGGGGTTTCCAACATGGTAGTTCTGTGCTCACAAGCTGGTCTCAATGATTCCCCTGCCCACTTACACCACAGACCATTGCCAACAGATTCTTTAGCACACTGGTTTCCAGCCTTGGCTTCCTATTGGAGTCTATCAACTTGAGAATTTTTTCGGGGATTCTGATCCTTGTTTCTGTCATTAGATAAAATAACACAAAGGTTCTGGGCACAGCCTGGGTATCAGAGGTTTTTAAAAAAAAAACTCCCTATGATTCTACTCTCCAGGAAGTTTTAATAATCACTTGATCATATCCAGACATCACCATTTCCAAAACATCATGTAGATTCCAATGTGCAGCCAAGACTATGAACCACTCTGTGAAGGAAGCTTCCAGGTAATCAGAAAACTGGTTCAAATCCCAGCACTACATTCAGTTCCCTTAGCCCCCACAGAGGTCATTTCTGAGCAGAGAGCCAGAAATAGTCCCATGACTACTACTGGTTTTTGTTTTTTTGTCGTTATTATTGTTGTTGTTGTTGCCTTTTGGGCCACACCCGATGACACTGAGGGGTTACTCCTCGCTAAGCACTCAGAAATTACTCCTGGCTCAAGAGACCATATGGGACGCCGGGGGATCGAGCCACAGTCCATCCTAGGTCAGACATGTGCAAGGCAAGTTACTTACCACTGCACCACCACTTTGGCTCCTAATGGTATTTTTCTAACCTTCCTCTTACCAATAAAAAGAGAAAACTTCTTGTTATTGCATTGCCACAGCCATGATCTCTCCTTCCTGTTCTTAGCAGCTGGAAGTTAGTTCATATCACTTGGGTCTGTAGACAGAGAACAGACAGGAAGTTTTTCAAAGTCAGTGGTCAGGGTAAAGGGATAAATTCATCTTTACAAGCTTGTAAAACTCAGTCATCAAAATACAGGCTAGTCAATGTCTTTGCAGGGAATTTTGCAGCACTTGACAGTTCTTCATCCACCCCTCCCCTCGCTTGGGTGACTTTACTTTTCAACCTGGGAGAATGAGATATAAAGGTAAGGGTGCAGCTTACTTGGATTTGATGAAGTCTCTTCCCAGAAATTTCTGTGAGTCATTTTGACTTTTCCTGAGGTTTTGTCATCAACAAAGCCTTGTCTGTCACCATATCCCCCTGGTCTTTCTGAAAGGGAGAGTGTGTTGTGTTCATAACCTGCCAGCCTTGCATTTCAGGAGAGGTCAGAACAAATAATGAGAGGATTTCTCCGCTCATTTATAATTAGTGGTAGTTAATAATTGAATAATGGTGTATCATTTATGTTTGAATTGGATGATTTCACCAGTAAAGAAAATTTCATGGACCTTGTTCATGATTTTTAGATGCTTTTAAGACTTTTCCGGAGCTCAACTAGCAGCTCAAAAAACTGGAGACCCCCAATCATCACTATGAAATGAAATTTTAAAGTTTATCAAAGTGTCAGAGCTATGGCAGGACTCAATAGAAGATATTCTTCTTTGACCTAATCTCAAGCTGTCATTCTACATAGCCTATAAGTAGTTGTGCCATCTTGAAATTCAGTCAAGTTTCCAAGATTAGAATATCAGAAAAAATTGTATCATAATCATATATGTATTTCTATCCTCTTAATTTGCTGTTTTATGGCTTGAGGCGCTACATCTGGTGGTGCTCAGAGGCTCTGCAATATCATATGCAAAGCATGGGCTCTAGCCTATTGAGCCATCTATCTGGTATTATCCATTTCTTTGTACCAAGTACTGTTCTTTATGAGCATTTCAATTCAACTATATAATTCCTATACTAGGCCATTTATTGAAAACAATTTAAAAAGTTCTCCTAACATCGGCGCAATATTTTTGAAAATACTAAGCAAAGTAACATAATAAAATTCGTTTGGCCATTGCTTAGTTTGATATAAACAAGAGGTAACTTTCCACAGCACACGTCCATCACCAAAAATAATTCAGCAAACTCTTAAATAAGTACCTGGTTTACTTCTAAACCATCCATCCTTTGAATTAATTCATTCTGCTAAACTACTTATCAGTTCAGAGTCAGAGTTGGTGCAGGACATCCTCCCTTTGCAAAGCATGTTTGCATTCACTCACTCTTGCTCCAATGATCAGGGCTCCCTCCTTGTGCTGTTCTTGAGAATTATCCCTGGTGGTGTTTGGGGGATCACGCTGGAATCCAGGGATCAAATTCAGGTCAGCTACATGCAAGGTGAGCGCCCTACCTATTTTACTATCTCATCCAGCTCAAGATTTCTTCTTTCTTATTGATGTTCAAGTGAGATGCTAAACCAAACAAAGTTTTCCTCTCCTGTCACAGAGACTCAGAGGAATCAAAAAGTTTGATTGAGGGACCAGAGAGATAGCATGGAGGTAAGACATTTGCCTTTCATGCAGAAGGTCAGTGGTTTGAATCCCGGCATCCCATCCCATATGGTCCCCCAAGTCTGCTAGGAGCGATTTCTGAGCATAGAGCCAGGAGTAGCCCCTGAGCGCTGCTGGGTGTGACACCCCCCCAAAAAATGTTTGATTGAGATGGGGGACAGAGTTGGTATTTGAAATCTCATCTCACTATAAGGAATTCCCCAAATTGCATTATTTAAAAAAAGAGGGAATAGAAGGTAAAGCAAGAGTGATAGAAATACCCAGCCCTCAGTATTTTTTTTTTTTAATTCAAAGCATTGTGGCTGGAGAAATAGCACAGTGGGTAGGGAATTTGCCTTGCATTCAGCCAACCCGGGTTTGATCCCTAGTATCCTATATGGTCCTCCAAGCCTTCCAGAAGTGATTTCTGAGTGCAGAGCCAGGAGTTACCCCATGAGCACTGCTGGCTGTGGCTCAAAAACCAAACAATATTATTTTTTCAAAGCATTTTTACCACCAGTACTATTTATTTATACATGTAGGATGTTTATTGGGGAACCCTGGACATACAAGGGAGTGAGGGCAAGTCTTTACTTGATAAGATGAAAGAAATGGGTTTGGCTTATGTCCAGTCTTCCAGCCACAAGATGAGTGACTTGGAAGAGGAGACATAGTCATCCCTGAGAGCACCAGGGTCAACCAGTACTTGTATTTGCTATGTACTAGTAATTGTTATGGACTGATGAAGGCAATGGACCCTTCATTAGAGCCATGTTAGTCTTGGGTGGCGCCTTTTGAGGAAAGTGCTTCTATGGATGCCTCAATAGATCCTCTGATCTCTAGTAGGATGATGGATGGCAGCTAAAACTTTGGAGTTACAGTGAGTGTGGTATTGTTATTTATTTATTTATTTTTTGGTTTTTGGGCCACACCAAGTGACGCTCAGGGGTTACTCCTGGTTATGCATTCAGAAGTCACTCCTGGCTTGGGGGACCATATGGGGAACCGGGGGATCACACCGAAGTCCGTCCTAGGCCAGTGCAGGCAAGGCAGGCACCTTACCTCCAGCGCGACCGACCGGCCCCTGCTCTGACTCTTCAACACTGAGTACACAGTTTATGGGAAGGGAAGAAATGTTTCTATGTGTCCACTCATCTAGACACTGTG
>PVKC010002213.1:0-30263 GCA_004027635.1 Crocidura indochinensis | reverse complement strand
CTCTCCCATTATTTTCAAGCCATATTCGGAGTCACTTGCCAAGATTTCAAACTATCGTCAAGCTCAAAGTGAGTTTCTAAATGATTGTTGACTGCTGATAGCTGATAGTTCAATGTCTAAACAACTTAAGGCAGTCTACAACGTTCTTTCTCTATGCCAGAAAACTGTCTCATAAAACTAATCCAAGACAGTCATTTCCCTGGCCACTCATCGAGCATCCTTTGAGATTTTAGTACTTTTCTTACTATATTGAATCCAGTTGATGACTATATCATTGTACTGTGCCTTCTGTTTAGATTAACTTGCCTCTTCAACTATATTCATACTTCAGAGACCTTCTCACACGTCCCACCACCACCCCACCCCAAAGCTTCCCTGACATTTTTTCGGGGAAAGTAAGTTGCTTGCTCTGTCTTCTGTCTTAATGCCTCAGTTCACTTCTATGGCAATAATTCCTATTGGAAAATCTCTCTCTCTCTCTCAAGGGGATTTGAAATAATCAAAATCACTTTGCTTTCTCTCTTATGTCTGTCTATTATAGGACTAAAGTAGATATTTTGCTGAATAAATTAATAAAATACACAAAATTAAGACCAGGTTAAGGAAGGATTAGGGGGGTATTTGTAGGTAGGAACAGGAGAAAGGTGAAAAGCAATATTTCTTTGGTATGTTTGGAACCACATCTGACTGTGCTCAGGGTTCTTTCTTGGTTCTGCTCACAGATATCACTCCTGAAGGTGCTCCAAGTACCATATGTGCTATGGTGTCAGGTGGATTGACTGTATGCAAGGCAAGTGCCTTACCCATTGTATTATTTATACAGCCCCTAGAAATAGTATTATTCCTAAACATGATGTTTGAACGGAGGGGGACAGGTGGGTGGTGCACAAGGCTTACTCCTGCCTCTCACTCTTGGCAGTACTCGGGGAACCATATGCCAGGGACTTGGGACTTGACTGGCTTCATGCAAGGTGAAACATCTACCCACTGTTGGGACTTGGTTTCTTGGGGACTGCTATCTGTAGTCTGCAGTTTGCAGTATTTACCATGTTCATGCTGATCCTGAAATGGATGGGTCAGGCAGCAGGAATGTCACATAAAAAACCAAATAGAGTCCCAGCAGAAGGTGCATAAGGTCCAGGGCTTTGAGCAGCCCCCTGGATTTTACTAAGCCAGCCAAGCTAAGCTGAGCTGTTTTTCCTGCCACTTTTAATAGCTGGAGTTAACACACAAAGCTAAATCTCCTGACAGTTGGAGAAAGGCAGTTGGTGAGAAAGCATAAAAGGGGCGGAGCCCATGAAAGGGGCGGAGCTAAGCAGAGCAAAATGGCAGAGCTAGAGAACAGGCGGAGCCCAGAAAGGGGCTTGATATAGTTTAAAGGTAAATATATTAATTAAACCTAGGTGTGTCCCTAGTCAAACCTGGGCAGATATTTTACTCAAAAAGGGTGTGAGGAGGAAAAGTAAGGGGTGATCTAAGTATCAACAGGTGTCAACAACCACCATACTGTTGTTTGGCCCTGGCATTTATTATTTTATTTCTGGTTTTCTTTTGGGGGTGGGCACACCCAATAATGCTAAGGGGTTACTCCTGGTTATGCACTCAGAAATCGTTCCTGGCTTGTGGGACCATATGGGATGCCATGGATCAAACTTCGTCCATCCTAGGTTAGCACATGCAAGGCAAATGCCCTACCACTTGTGCAACCACTCTGGTCCCTATTTCTGGGTTTTCATGCACTGGGGTTACTCCCAGTTTGCTCCCAGAGGTGCTCAGGGAAACATGTGTTGCTGGGGCTTCTATCTGTAAATCATGGCCTGTAGCCCTTTAACTTTCTTCCCAGCCCTGAATGTTACTTTTAACAGATTTGGAGAGAAGGTGGTGAATAAAATCAAGTATTTTAAAGCACGTTTAAAAAATGTGGTGTAAAGCATTTAGAATACAGAGAATCAGTCAAGTTGAAATGTAGGGTCTATTTCTTTAAATGGTTTTCAGAGGGTTATTTTGGAAGCAATGCAGAGAAGGAGGATCTCCAGTTCATGGGAAAATGGGTGCTGGAAGTCATTTTCGATTGAGGGAAAGGAGTGGGAATGTAACCTTGGTGACCCCAGGGCCCAGGATTTGGCAGATTCTCTGAAAACACCCGAGGCTACTAGACAGTTGGGAACAGTTGAGGTCTCACATTGGCTTCAGTGTTCAAATAAAGGAGAACAAATATTAGGTGAGCTCGAGGTCGGAATGATAGCAGAGCAAGTAGGATCCTTGAGGCTGAACCCAGTTCTATCTCTGGCATCCCATGTGGTTCCCAGAGCCCCACCAGGAGTGATCCCTGAATGCAGAATCAGACATAAGCCCTAAGCTAAAAAAAAAAAAAAAAAAAAAGGAAGGAAGGAGAAAGAAAGAGAAAGAAAGAGAGAAAGAAAAAGAAAGACCAATTAGCTTCATTCACCAAAGCAAACTCAAAAAACTGTGCAATGTACCCACCATACCACTCAACCCATCATTCTGAACCAGCAGACTTTCTGCTCCCAGCAGGTCAGGGCTGAGAGCTGGCCCACACTCAAGATGCTCCGCCAATCAGGATAGTCTCAGTTGCTGGGTGCTCAGAAGCCAGCATGGAACCTGGGAAATAAATGAAAGTTACAGGGTGGAGGCCGGAGAAGCTGGCATGCCCTGTGCCAATAGCACCAGACAACAAGGAGGAGTTGAGGGAGCGTGGGGAGAAGGAATCCTCTTCCTACCACTCCAACCAAAACTCTTGTCATGTTTCCCCCAGATAAATGACCCTTCTCTATTCAACAACTTCAGACTCGGGGCAGTTTTTTGCCTCTTTAGGGAGGTGCTTACTTTCTGAAGTTTGAGTCAGAAAAGGTCTTTGAGGGTTGGGATGCTTTCCAGTTGTCCTGCACACACATTCCCACCACCAATGCCCTCCCCTTTCAGGAGTGATTTTTGAGAAAAGAGCCACGAGTAACCCCAGGAGTAATTCTGAACACCCAAATATCTCCCTCCATCCATTTCTGAAGAAGTAAGTCCAGGGTGGTATGGGTTTCACCTGGCTGCTTTGGAGGGTAGAGCTTCTAGCAAGATCAGAAGAGATCTTTGGATGGAATCAGGCCCATCACGAGCTTGGAAAAGATCTACAAACTGTCATGGCCAGTTCCAAAATACCAGTTTGTGAAGAATTGGGTCACCCCATGTAACCTTGTCAGGGGCTTTGCAATATTAGCAGTTAGAGAGCGCTAAGAGCTAATGGGGACTCTGAGATCATCCATCCCAACCCTCTCATTTTATAGAAGAAAATACAGAGGCCAAGACAGATCTGATGTTCCCTTTTCAATTTGATTACACCCACCAAGGACGTCATAAATAACCGAGGTTGGTTCATGGTGACAGGCAAAAAGGTTGTCCCTGTCAGTATCAAAGGTTTCGGGTTTCAGACTTGGCGCACAAACCTTTGATTTGGGAGAGAAATCAAACCCCCTTACAGCCTCTCTGGGGTTTATGCCCCCACCCATCCAGCTACTGAAAATCTAAGGTCACAGTGGAATGGAAAAATTGTTAAAGTACACAGTTAATGGAAATGGCTTATACTAAATTGGATATCTGTGAGCAGCTTTATGAGCCATAAAAATCAACATCTTCCTTTCATTACCTTTAAAGGCTGTTTCCATAAAAGATAAGAGAAAGCCCAGCTCAGGGCATCCATGGAGGATTTGGAAGAAGACCCATCAGAAAGGAATCATGGGAAGAAGGTCAAAGCCAGTAGCCAGATTGAGACAGATCGAGAAAGAGAAGCAAGTTCTTCATTCCTTTTTTCTTCTAGAACTTGCTCATCACACGAAGGCGGGAGCTAGCTCCATGTGGAGGACAGGGTGAAGAAGGACATTTTTTCCTTCAAATCCTTCTGAGTTAACCAGCCATCTTCCCCTCTGTCATCTCCATAGGCCATTCCTCACAGTGGCACCATCTCTTCTCAGACATAATTTGAGGCTGGGTCAGTTCCTATGCCATGCTTATTTCCAGAATTTTCTTATCCCTTAGGCTCTTCAGCATTTATTTATTCTTGCTTTTATTCTTACTTTTATTGTAGTTTAGGTTATAGTAGTAGTTGCATTTTTTATTCTTACGTACAAGGTTATTGCATAACCCACTTAACTATGTATATTTAATTTAATTATTATAGTTTAGGTTATCTGCTATAGTGTTGGTGTTTATGTCTCTGATGTACACAATTACCTCACCTTCCTGCATCTAAGTGCCCAGGATAGGCCTGTCATCAGTGTCCTAGAGTTACTTCCAGTTCTCCTCCTCAACTCTCCTCCTTAACCTTTTATTTTCATGTGTTGATCTTAACCCCCAAAGGCAATGGTATTTGGAAGTTGGGCTTTGGGGTGGTGATTAGCTCAGAGTCTTCTTGAAAGAGATTAGTGTTTCCCTCTGAGCTTTATTTTGATGTATACCTGATATGTGACATTGTGTAAGTTTAGGCTAAACAATGTGATGATTCCATTCTAGTGTTTATGTTGTGAAATATTTCCCCTGATAAAGTGCCATTAACACAATCTTTATCTTACCTAATTACTGTTTTTGTTATTGTTACTGCAAGAACATTGAAATAACTTTCAATACAATATAGTATTGTTAATTAAGCTCCCCAGGCTATGTATGACATCCCTGGAACTTACTCCTCTTACGATTTCAAGTTTGCACACTTTGACCAATAAATTTCTCCTTTACCTTCCTCCAAAACACACACACACACACACACACACACACACACACACACACACTCTCTCTCTCTCTCTCTCTCTCTCTTTCTCTCTCTCTCTCTCTCTAAGATGCTAGGGGCCATCAATCTCATCTTTTATGAACTTTGAAATTCCTCATGTGAGATTATCTTTCTTGATTTATGTACTTTAGCATAATGTCCTAAAGCTTTATCTCTATTGTCATAAGTTATAGAAATTCCTTTGTTTTATAACTAAAAAATGTTCCAGTCTATATCAGTCAGACTTTCTTTATTCATTTACTCATCAATGAATGCTCATGCCACATTCATGTCTTTCTTGGCTACTACAAATAATTTTTGTATTAGAATTTTCATCTCTTTTGGATAAATGCCCAGAATTAGAATGGCTAGGTTCAATGGCTATTCTAGTTTAGATTTGTTTGTTTGTATATTTAGGGGCCACACCCCACAGTGCTTAAAGGCTACTCCTGACTCTGTGCTCAGAAATTACTCCTGACAGGCCTGAGGATTAAATTTGGTTCAGCTGTGTGCAAAGCAAATGCCTAACCACTGTACGTACTACTGCTCTAGCCCCACATTTAGATTTTTTGAGAAATATACATATTGTTTTTCATAAAAGTTGCCCCAATTTTATTTGCATCAACCATGCACAAGAATTTCACTTTCTCTATATCCTAACCATGTATTCATATTTTGTTATTAACCTTATTACTGATGACATGATCCTTCATGGTGGTTCTGATTTGTATGTCCTTGATAATTTGTGATGCTGAGTACAATTTTAGGAAAATGTTGCCACCTGTGTATTTTTCATGGAAAAAATGTCCATTCAAATCCTCTGCTCATTTACAAAAAGATTTTGGGACCGGAGAGGTGGCACAGGAGATAAGGTGTTTTGCCTTGCACAAGGCTAACCTAGGATGGACCATGGTTCCCTCCTCCATTGTCCCATATGGTCCCCCAAGCCAGGAGCAATTTCTGAACACATAGCCAGGAGTATCCCCTGAGTGTCACTGGGTGTAGCCAAAAAATAAAACAAAAAATTAGTTTTGTTATTGTGCTACTAAATTGCATGAGGTCCTTCCTTATTTTGAATATCAACCCCTTATCAATTATATGGTTTTGAAAGTTTCTCCCATTCCATGTGTTTTCTTTTAACTTTGCTGGCATCTACTTCTGTGCAGAAGGTTTTCAGTTTAATATAATCTCATTTACTGATTTTTGCTTTTCCTGCTTGTGCTTTTGGTATCATCGTCCCCCAAAAAATGAATTACCAGAACAAATGTTATGGAGCTTTGTCTCTATGTTTCTTTCTAGGACATTTTGGTCCTATGTGTAAGTCTATAATTCATTTCAAATTAATGTTTGTGACTAGTAGAATTTCAGTTTCATTCTCTTGTTGTACATCAGTATCCAAATTTTCCATTACTTTTTACTGAAGAAACTATTCTTTCCTTACTGAATGTTCTTGTCTCCTTGTCAACATTTACTTGACTATATAAGGTAAATTCATTTCTAAATTCTTAATTCTGTTTCATTGGTCTCTGCATCTATTTCATGCCAGTACAACCTTGATTTTAATTAGTCAAGCTGTGGAAGTTACTTTGACATCAGGAAATTTGATGTCCTCATTTCTGTTACTAGTTTCTCAAAGTTGCTTTGACTATTTGTAGGTCTTATAGTTCTATACATATTTTTTTTGGTTCCCTTCTACTTTCTATTCTCCCCTTCATTTTGTTGCTATTGCAGTGATGGTCCATATTATTTTAACATTGTTTTTTATGCTTCCACAAAAAAAATGCTCTTGGAATTTTGCTAGGCAGTGCATTGTCTAAGCAGATGGCTTTGAGTTGCGTGGACAACTTAACAATGTAAATTCTTCTGGTCTGTTCTGTTGGGGAAAATGTGCCTAAGGAGGCAGTATATTCTGTTGCTGTGGGATGGAATGTCTGATATATGTCTGTCATTTTCCAATTTGTCTAAATTGTAGTTCCAATCCAGTGTTTTCTTCTTGCTTTTGTCTGTATGATCTATTCAATTGGGGTACTGAATTTCTCTAAAACACTATTACTGCTATCAGATCTATTGGTACCTGTTTTATATAGTTAGGTGTTTCAATATTAGGTGAATAAGTATGTAAAATTGTAGTGTTCTTTTGAATAATTGACTTCCTGAGAATTATATAATGCTTTTAAAATAAATTTCTTTATTTAAACACCATGGTTTACAAGGTTACTCATTATGCAGTTACTTCTGGCATTCAGTGTTCCAACGCCAATGCCACCACCAGCTTGTTATTCTCTTCACCATCGTCTCCCAGTTTCCCACCTCTCTCCAACTTTCCCTTTGGCAGATATGAATAATTTACTTAATATTTCTTGTTACAATTAAATGATAATGAAAGTATAAAAAACACATTAAAATTTGTCATATTTGTCATAATTGTCATATCTCACAATATGATCATTGTGTTATCTTCTGAAGACTTACTTAGCTGTTTGTTGCTGGTTGAGCATTCTGTTATTGGTTTTATTTGTTGAGTTTAGGTGGTTTCTGTGATAATCTCACATCTAATTTGGTGCATTCCTACTGGTATTGAGTATTGCAGGTGTCACATAGCCATGTAGGTGGCACGGTCTAAGACTTCGAAGATCTGTTGAGCTGGGCCAATGAGCTGGCATGGTAGAAGTTGTGGATCTTGGATGTGGCTATTGAGGCTCCTGGAAGTACAGAGATATGGGGAAGAGGCTGCCCATCTTGTCTCCAAAGGGACCCCAGAAGTGTCATCTCAAAAACCAGAAAGCCTAGAGTTTTGGGCTGTTAGGTATCTCTACAGAAGTTAGTGGAAAAGTGTTGAAGTTGGGTCATTGGCATGAGGGCAGTTGTGGAATGTGTATACAGTTGCTGAGGCTTTATTTAACAGGCAAGGCATTTATTCCCTCCCCTGACAAGGCACCCCAGTGCAATCAGCTGTGAGACCATCAGACTTATGCATTTTCATGGCTTGACTTGTCTTTCTTCCAAGAGTTAAATGAGTCTTTGAGGAGCCAGGAGATAGCATGGAGGTAGGGCATTTGCCTTTCATGCAGAAGGTCATCAGTTCAAATCCCATATGGTCCCCCGAGCCTGCCAGGAGCAATTTCTGAGCATGGAGCCAGGAGTAACCCCTGAACGCTGCCAAGTGTGACCCAAAAACCAAAAAAAAAAAAAAAAGAATAAAAATGAGCCTTTGATTCTGGTCAATGTGCAGACATGGCACCAGCTGTAGAGTATGGGCCAATAATGATGGTTTCTTTCTATCTGTACCCACAGTTCTACCTGGCCCTGTATAATGATTATATTTGTCTCTTATTAAACCACTTTGTAAAGTACAGCTAGTCCTGCTGCGTTCTTTGTTTTCCACTTGTATTACACATTTTTTCCCACCCTTCATTTTTAATCTCCCATCCTTGAGGATGAAATTTCCTTGCAGGCAAATAGTTTGGGGCTCTTTTTTAGTTTTTTATCTTTTCACCAGACAGATAGTATAAAGCAAATTATCTTACAGCAGCCAATCTGAGTTCAATCGCTGCACACCACAATGGTCCACTAAGCATTCAGGAGTGATCCCTGGTATAGAACCAAGAGTAAGCCCTGAGCACAGCCAGGTGTGGCCCCAAAGCAAAAAAGGTAAAATAAATCTCTTCACCACTCTCTTTTAAGTACATACTTTAATTCATTTATATTTAAAATAACTATTGAAAACTAAGGACTTACTTGTGTATTCTTATTTTCTTGTTGTTTTATAGTGTTTTATTTCCATTTTTCTCTCTTTCTATATTCCTTTGTCAATTTATGAATTTCAATAGTACTATGCTTTAATTTAATTTGTTTTTTCATATGTGTATTTAATATAGGTCTGCTATTTCTGTTGTTTAGTCATATCACAACTCTCTCACTTTATCCTCTCATTCCCCTGCCTCATGTATGTTTTTGTACTATAAAGTGTTTCATATTTTATTTTCATTAATAGTTTACTATAGCAATAGCTATTTTGAATACTTTCATTCTTTACTTTTTATGCTATAATTAAGTGACTAACACATTCCTTATTATAGCATTTGAGTCTGACTCAAATATTATACTTGAGTATTATAGTCCTGAGTCTGACTGAATAGGTAATATATTTTATATATAATTGCATAGTTTCATGTTTCTGCTCTATGCCTATGTATTTACATATTCCTCTCCCTTTGCGTCTAATTCTCTTCGCTCCACTTAGACCATTGGATTTTGGTCCCACCAAAATTCAGCATGAAGATGTGGCTTTAAGATCTTTAACTTAATTACAGAAAGTTATGTTCAAATAAAGTTACACTTTTACACATACTGCTACTTAGGACATGAACACTAACTACCACCAGTCAACCCACTTCTTATGAGTTGAGAAGATCTTAACCAAGATGGTGGGCAATAGGATCTGTGCCTTTCTCTGTCCCCGCTCTGGTTCAGTAACACAAGGCACTCAGCCTCATCCTTCTCAATATACTCCTTCCCCTCTTGCTTTCAAATTCTAGGAAGATTTCACAGAGTCACTAGGTTAAACAAGTTAGCGGAGGCTGGATCTAAGAGTTTCTTGTCTTTAATCCAATGTCCTTTCTGAAACAACTATTTTGGAATCATTTTTCTGTGATTATGCAGCATGGGGAGGAGAGACCATCAAGCCTTCTACATTCCTGGCAGCCTTTCTAGGCTGTTTTCAAAGAAACTTATCAGCCTGTCAACATCCTCACCATCCCCTTTACCTTCTCAGCATCACGGGGCTCTACAAAGTGCAGACAAATGCTTCTCACAGCCTCTGCCGCCAACAGCCATCTAGGCGGTATTTCATGTCTCATGTCCAAACCCATGACGACAGTGACTCGCAGGCAGCTGAGCCATGCACCAGTTCTGTGAACTGTGCTGTCAATTTTCATTCTAATCCCCTCTAGTCACAGTTTGATTTCATTTAGGATTGGCCTCACTTCCTGTTCCAGTGCCAGGACTTGGACCTGTGCTAACTGACAGAACCATCTAGTTGTTACTGAAAAGCAAGTGTTGTGTCCATAGCTATGTCCTTGGAGGGGTGTCTGGAGGCTTCTGTCCTAGCTCCCAGTCTTAAAACCACTATCAAAACTGTGACAAGAAATTTCATATTTTTTTCTTCCTTTGTTTCTTAAAATGACTATCTTGGAATCCAGTCTGGGAAAAAAAAGAGTCAGATATTTTTCTTTACTTCATTCACCTTGCTTTTTTTTCCCTATTCTTTTAAAAATCTTTTTTTTTAATTTATTTAGGTTTGATTTGGAGGTCTTACTCCTGTCTCAGTGCTCATGGATCACTCTTGGCAGGACTTGGTAGGCACCCATATTGGTGCCAGGAATTAATGGAATTAATTCTGAGTCAGTGACTTGCAAGGCAGAATACCTTACCTGTTGGTAGAGGCCTTTGGATTGGTCCTCATATTGCCTTCTAAGTAGATGTCTCTGAATTGGCTCCTTTGGTTTACATGTTAAGAAGATGTTTCCCCATTGCCTCCTCATCTGTCGTTTCCTCCACTCCCCTTGGGGGGCGGTGGACTTTGTTTGTTCCCAATAAAGGTGCTTTGGAGGCCTGTAGGAGAAGTTGCCATCTTGGTTCATGGTTCCATGTGGTGGAACGACTGGCTTGTGGGTGGACAGCTTACGGTTATAGCTTCTGATCTGCTATTCCTCGTGTTAGTTTCTAGTCTGCTATTTCTTCCCAACTGTGTGTGGATTATTTCCCGAGTTGGAATTGCTGTCGGACCTGTGTCCCTTGTCCTACCTGGACTAGGGGCATGGGAATCCTTCTCCCTCTCTGGGATTGTGGAACACAACCCACGATTTCACACATGATGAGGAGTCTAGGTGGATTTTCTCTTGGGAAGGATTCTTTTGGAGACTGATAGTAGCTTCTTGGGGATGAGAGAGCCTTGATTGGCTTGTGGGTGAACAGCTTGTGATGTGAGTTTCTGGCCTGCTATTCCTTCCCAACTGTGTGTGGATTATTTCCCAAGTTGGAATTGCAGCTGGATCTGCGTCTCTTGTTCTACTCAGACTTGGGACATGGAAATTCTTCTCCCTTTCTGGGGATTATGGAATACATAATCTATCATTTCACACTTACCTGCTGCTCTATCACTCAGACGCCGTCCTGTTCTTGCCTCTAAATGGACCACCATTTTATTAAATAACACTATGTGATTCCGGTGTCTGTAGCTTTTTAAAAATCATCGTCTGTTTATGCTACAGTTAAGGTCACCATGTAAAGTCCAATTCTGTCTTGTACCCTAAAATTATCCCTTTTTCTTCTGCTTGCCCTTCATCTTTCCACATTCTCTCTGATCATCTAACTGGTCATCTCTAAATAAAATATAGTTTAAAAGCTTACTTTAACTTAGCTAACACATTTGTTTGCTTTCTCTCTATGCCCCATATGAGTAAAATCATTGCTTTCTCATGTTTTTGATGAGTAAGAATGAGTAAGAATAGACCAACTATAGGTGAGTGATGAAATTACGCTGCATTGCGCTTTTATTGACAAACATAATGTAGAAGTCACAGAGGTAGATTTATAATGCTCTGTGTCTGAAACCTACAAAATGATTCTAAACCAGTGTTAGTGCAAACAATTTTTTTTTAATTTTTATTGTGGCCGAAGTGAATTGCAAATCTTTCAAAGTAATATTTTAAGTACATAGTGACAATGAATGAGAGAAATTCCCACCACCAGTGTTGACCTCCCTCCTCCCCTATTCCTGTCATGCATTCCATATCTCCCTCCTTTAACCTCCCCCCACCAATGCTAGTGTAACTGGTCCCTATTTATACAGCTTGTTGTAGATTGGGTATCGATTCTGTTATCGTTGACTTTTAAACAATTTTTAAAGGGTGGACTATAGTACAGATCTCTGTGGTATAGCCACTTTGAAATTGTTTGTTTGTTTTTTGGGTCACAACCAGCAGTATTTCAGACTGACTCCTGGCTCTGTGTTCTGGAATCACTCCTATTGGACATTGATGAAGCATATGGGGTGCTGGAGTTCACATTCAGGTCAACCATGTGTAAGGCAAGCTCCCTATTCACTGTACTGTCTTTCCAGCTGCTCCTCTCCCACACAGAAATACTTGTAAAGGGTAAATGAATGAATGATATATTCTGATCTAGGCCTTGCGTACCCATGAAATCAAAAAAATGTTTTTTGGATTAGAATTCTTCTGAGGTCAGAAGACTCAAAGCAAATATTTTGCACACAACAAATATACAGTAGAGAAAATAGAAATACAGTAACAGAAGCTCACTTTCATAACTTAGTCTGGCATTTCAGGTCTCAGAAGGAAGTCCCTCTCCTCTTAGTGATAACCCCTGCAAAACTTTGCTGCTTTGATTTTTTTGCCTCTATTCTTTGGTTTACTTCTCTTAAACCCATTCTAAGGATCTGACCCTTTGTAAATGGATTCACAGTTGGTACTTGTGGCCTTCACTGACATCAGAAGTGAAGTTCTGATCCTAATGCGTAAGAACTACTAAAGTCTAAGAAAAACAGGGGCCCGGGAGATAGCATGGAGGTAAGGCATTTGCCTTTCTTGCAAAAGGTCATCGGTTCGAATCCCGGTGCCCCATATGGTCCCCCGTGCCTGCCACGAGCAATTTCTGAGCATGGAGCCAGGAGCAACCCCTGAGCACTGCCGGGTGTGACCCAAAAACAAAACAAAGCAAAAAAAGTCTAAGAAAAACAGATGCAAACCTGAGGTCATTTTTGACCTGACTTGGGCACTGAGAATTTTAGAATTGGCCAGAGAATCAGTTGTGTTGGCTCAACAGCAGCTAGCACAGGCCATGGACATCAGATCAGAGGTTGGAAGCAGGCTGGCTCCAAGCAAGTATAAAAGACAAGGTAAAACTGGTGGTTATATCACCCTTGCTTCCCAGAGAAAATCCAGCACTGGAAGCTCTACCTATGTGTTTTCTCACATTGAAGTCAAAAAACTCCTGTCACATTGGACAGATTCCTCAAGTTCCCCCATACCTCAAACTCCAGAACAGTCTTCTCAGTCTTTCCAGGTTCTACCCATTGGGGGATGGTTGGTTTTCCAAGTCAATAGTTTCTTTTAGTATAAACCTGAGAAAGTGTCTGTTTGGAGTCAGGAAGAAATGATAAAACAGAGACTCAGAAAAGTCAAGACCTGTGCCCAGTTTCAAGCAATATAATACAAAGACAGGTCTCAGAACAATTAAGTGCAATTCTATTACCAGTGTTTTTTTCCCCTCTGTTTAGGGGAGATAAATATTTTTGATTGTGTAGAGTTTCAGTGGCCAGTATGATACCTATTTACAGATATACAGAAGTTTATGGTAGGTCAAGTCATAGAGAAGCATATCGCGTAGAAATGTCCATGTTAGAGTCAATTGCTTAAAAGTTATGAGTTTGATAAGAATGTTTAGTGGGAGTGTAAGAAAGGAAACAAAAATTAAGATAAAAAGCCTTCAAGGACTTCTTTTTTGTTGTTGTTGTTGTTTTGGGGCAAGACCCGGTGGTGCTCAGGGGTTACTCCTGGCTCTGTGCTCAGAAATCACTCCTGGCAGATGCAAAGGACTTTATGGAATTCCAGGGGTTGAATCTAGGTAGCCATGTGAAAGGCAAAATCCTTACAGTTGGTCTATTACTTCAGCCCCTCAAGGACTTATTTTTTGGGGGGGCATACCCTGCGATGCTCAGGGGTTACTCCTGGCTATCTGCTCAGAAATAGCTTCTGGCAGGCACGGAAGCTACATGGGATGCCAGGAATTGAACCAACCACCTTAGGTCCTGGATCGGCTGCTTGCAAGGCAAACACCGCTGTGTTATCTCTCCGGCCCCAAGACTTTTTTTTTTTTAAATAGTATCTTAATTTAAGCACCATGATTACAAACATGTTCAAGGACTTCTTTAATATACAAAGTGAAGGAAAATCTGTGACCAGAAAGAGCAATAGAAGCACTTTTAGAAGGGAAGAAAACTGGGAAAGGCTGGTGAGGCAGTAAATAACTGAAGACAAGAGAAGTGTGGCCAAGAGAATTTAACTGGAGATGAAGAGTAGTTTGCACAAGGAAAATCCAAGAAGAGAATAATCAAAATAATGGTAACAAAAAAAAAATTAGGGGCCGGAGCGGTGGCATAGAGCAGTAAGGCTTTTTTGATTCTCCCCGGCATCCCATATGATGCCCCAAGCCAGGATCGATTTCTGAGCGCATATCGAGGAGTAAACCCTGAGCATCACCAGGTGTGGCAAAAAACAAAAAACAAACAAAAAAAAACAACCCATAAAACAAAAACAAAAACAAACAAACAAAAAAGTAACTGACTTTAAAGTTCTATGTCTGGGCATATTTTCTGAATTTTCCATTGTATATGAACATATTTACTTGGTTCCTCCACCTACCTTACGTCATATTTTCAGACATCTCCTGTCTTCCTATTATCTCTTCTGTTTTCTGGATGTAGCCCTTGATGGCATCTTTTTAAAAATCTATTGTGTCTATTTCAGTATCATACTAGATGCATGATTGGCTGGCTGGTCAACACCAATCATCAACAACAATCTATCCAACACATGGATTACAATTTGGTAAATGTGTCATGCCAAGGTTCATATTGTGAATCTTTGAGACTGTCTAAGTCATCTGCTCTTGTTGCCATTCCTCAAACATATCCTTTGAGTGTGAAAACGAGTGGGTATGTCTATGTCCCAGTTTTATTTACAAAACCATACAATGGCCTGGGTTTCACCTCAGGGTAGTTTACCATTCTTCTCTCTGACTTAAGACAAGACATGATGAGTTTTGAAGAGTTGGGTGCATTGTAGTACCAAATATCAAGATTCTAAAAGCAAAAGTTCAAGGAAATTGATGGTGTATGAGCCATTCACAGTGCCTACAATGCCTGATTAGTGCTTGTTCTTTCTCAGTGCTGTATTTTTCCTTTTTACTTTCAGTGAAGTTTAGTAGAATATTGGGTTCTTTTTATTTCTGGTTATTGGTGAAAGGGTTACTTGCTAATCAGCTACTTTGGGAGAGGAGCCCCCCACTAATTCTACCTACCACCAAATTAGAAAATTTCAAAACTGATGCTCTGACTCTTAAAGCTTGATGGAAGGAAAGTGGGATTGAAATAGCTTGGAGCCAGCCTGAGGCCAGAGCACCTGTGCTGGGGGGTATGTTAATTTGTTTGGAAATATTTATCTATGCATAACATAGATGGTGCACTTGATGAGTAACTATATTTGTGCCGCACTTACATGCTTTTTCTCAGCCTTTAATGCAATCAGTGCACATTATAGAGGCATGAATATGCAAGTGTTGAATAAAGCTTGAATTTTTTAATTAAAAAAAAGCTAAATCAGGGGAATCAGAAGCACCTAATTAAACATTTTAAATATGAAATTAAATGTTCTCCTTCATTCCTATTCACTGTCGTGGATTTTGTTGCTGTTTAGTATGGAACTTGATTACTTTATCCCTGTTTTCAAAGGAGTTGGCTTGGGTTTTAGCGAGATCAAGAGGAGTTGGAGGGAGGGGGGAAGACTGGGAGAGACACGAGTGTCGGAAAAAGAAGGTCTTTTCCTGTCCTGGTTGATGTCCTTGGCACATGAAACATTTTATTGCTTGTGTACTTTGCGAAGAGTGTCAGCATATAAATACTCCGTTGGGAATTACATTTCCAAAAGGAAGCATTTTCCCCCACTCAATTTTCTCTTAATTCTGAAAAATTACTTTTAAATTGATGTAACACAGCAGCTTATAACAGTTCCATTATTCTCCCCCAGGAGTAAATGTGCCCTTTTCAAACTAGTAAACAAATATTCACTCTTCAGCTTCTGCTCTTCCCAAAGAGAGAACCAAGGCTCTCGACTGGCTCAGGATTAAAGAGTCCACACTGCAATCAGTTGATTATTTATTAAACACTTCCTCATGTGGGATTCTGTACTGTCCGTAATTAAATTACAAAGGCCCAGACTGGCCTCTTAGGAGTTTAGAATCTTCCATGGTCTAAGCAGCTGGGTGATCTTGGCCAAGTGGCTGGTCATGATATCAATAGAAATTATAGCTCATAATTATGCAGCAATTTATTCAAAGTACTTCCTTCTGTGTGTCCTTATTTAATGGGGGATGTACCTCGAGGCCTCTGGAGGAGACTGGGTAAAGCCATTTGAAGTCCCTTTAGGAACTACCAATGTAAGTTCTATCAGGTATTTCGAGGAAGAGAGAACAGGAGAGGTTACTAGTATTGGGCTAAATTGTACTGGAATGGTAAGGCTCATGGGCATAGCAACTTGGAAAATTGAGTGTTTGGTTAAAAACCAAACCAAACCAACAACAAAAAAAACTACCAAAAACAAACAAAATCACAGTGGAACCAAGCTTGCCAATGAGCTCTCAGGCTTTATAAAATTTGCACTTAATTTTTCTGATTTGAGAACTTTATAGGGGAAATTCTTCCTGCAATTTATCTTGACTCTGGGATTTTATACCAATTGCTCCTTCAAAATTTAAGGCATTCAACCAGAATTTCTGCACAGAAAGTGACATTTTTTTCAAGCCTGGTTCTTATGATAGTGTTTTAAAAAAATAAGCAAATACCCCTAAGAGGGACTTGGGGATCTGAAGACTCAGGGATCAAGAATAAAGTCATGAGGACAGCAAATTTTCAGGCCAAGGGGCCGGGCGATGGCGCTGGAGGTAAGGTGCCTGCCTTGTCTGCGCTTGTCTAGGACGTACCGCAGTTCAATCCCCTGGTTCCCATATGGTCCCCCAAGCCAGGAGCAACTTCTGAGCGCATAACCAGGAATAACCCCTGAGCGTTACTGTGTGTGGCCCAAAAACCAAAAAAAAAAAAAAAAAAATTTCAGGCCAGGTCTCTTGATTATTTGATTTTTTTCTAAAGTCAGAGATCTGGCAAAAATGTTCCATCTTAATAGCCACTTTAAACCAAATGTTGCTTTTACTTACACCTGGAACTATATTGAAAGTATTTTTAAAAATATATCTTTATGTTGAATTATTCTTCATTGACTTCAAGTATTGTAATAGTCACACGGAATTCCTGTATGTCCCTTATTCAGTCACTAATGCTTCATACTTAAATGATTACAGTTCTCTGTCAAACCTATGTCAACATTGATGCCTTGCTACTAAGTCAATTCCAGACTATTTTATTTAGACTTCCCCTTTGAAGGAAAAGAATTTTTATGACCCAGATGTATGGGTTTGTGTATTGTGGTTAATTTAACCATTTCAAATTCTTGGAACCTGTTAATGTTAAAAAAAATCACAGAATAACATTAATGGAAAATAATTTTAGGATCCGCTGGTTACCCAAGGATTTTATAAATGAGGCAAGTAAGATCTTTAGGAAATTAAAATATACAGATCCATCAAAGCATGTTTTGCCTGAACAGCTCAAAATAGTGATGGCTTCTCTTCTGACTCCCTTTTTCTTGGTACAAAAGAATCCTTGTATAGACAGACACACATTTGTGCCACATTGAAATGAAAAGTCTCTTGGGGTGAAAAGTGCACTTTGGGTTTCTTAAGATCCCAATTCTGAAGGTTCTTTTGATCTATTCAAGGAGGAATTGAATGACATGAGCCATTGCAAAACAGGTGGAATTTATGAAAAGGATGGAATTAAGGTCTATTTCTAGCTTTCACCACTACAGCAGCAAAATGAATTAACCTACAACTCTTCAGGTTTCCCAGGAGAAGGCATTTCACTGGGGCCATCTGTATGGATGTAGGTTAATCTCAGGTATGTGTAAGGTGGGATGATCTTGCATGTCAACACAGCAAGGAGTACAGGAAATACTCTGTCAACACACGTAACCATTAGTCTCTCTAAAGCTGATGCCTATGAGCCATCTTTTGCAAAGGAGGGCAGCCCAGATCCATTTCTCCCTAGCAGTACAGATGGATAGCAGGAAATGGAACAGATGCATGGCAGCTAATCAGGCAGAGGCACAGCAGGGTAACTCAAAGCTCAGATTCACATGCCTTCATGAACCTTAATTAAAGAGCTGGGTACCTCCTTTTCTTTATCTGTTGGCAGTGTTTGGTCTGTCGTGACAATATTTTGTTGCTGCTATTGGTGTT
This sequence comes from Crocidura indochinensis, assembly GCA_004027635.1. Taxonomy (NCBI): domain Eukaryota; kingdom Metazoa; phylum Chordata; class Mammalia; order Eulipotyphla; family Soricidae; genus Crocidura; species Crocidura indochinensis. Next base: position 12,343 of record PVKC010002213.1, on the reverse strand, counting down.
GGTTGTTGGTTGGTTGGTTGGTTGGTTGGTTGGTTGGTTGGTTGGTTTGAAGGGCGCAGTAACCATCCATTTGCTGAGATTACACACATTGGTAGATAGAGCAAAAACTCCCATCTGTGAATGAGCAGCAGGATTGTGACCATGCAAGAGTTAAGGGGCATCTCCTTCTGTAATTGCAAACCAGTGCCTGCAAGAGTCAAGTGCAAAGGAAGGCAGGAAAGAGGGTTGGAGGGATCCAGAAGGCCTCATAACTCAGTCTGCACATCTCAGGCCACAACTGACAGTGAAATTGTTGTGAACGGGCTCTTAGCACCAGGCAAGTGGAAGAGGCATCTGCAGATTCTTGTTTCACACCCTGTTAATAAATACAGTGTGGAGAGATGAAATCTGTCCCAGCAAGTTCATGGCCATGAGGACAGGCTCTGCCAACAGAGTTTTCTGTGATGCCAAGAATTGAGTCCAAGGTTGTGGGCTGGACCCTGTCCCCTGACATGAGAGCTGGGTGAGGATGGAAGGTGGAAAAATCAGAGCTCATAATTCTGGAGGATTTTTTATAGCTGAGGGATTCAAGTGAAACCAACAAAGATCTGGGCCCTGGGGAGAAGGCAGGGTTCTGGAGAGATGGGACACTTAGGCACCCCTCTGAACAAGCTGCTCGAGGGAAAGGAATTGTCCCTTTGTTACCTTCCTCTCTCTAATTTTTTGAAGAGCCCCCCCCCCACTCTACTCAATAAATGGCTCTTGGATTTGGTTTTGTAGACACTATTTAATGGCACAGTCTATGTGTGTCACTTTGGAAAAAGTTACAGCACTCCAACCACTGAAAGCTTGTGGGATCTTCAAATAGCCTTGGAAGGGGCATTCCATGAGCAATCACTAGTCCAGTTAGGATCTACCAAGGAGATTTTGTATGTCCTTGGCCAGAATGTGTGATCTCTGTGCCCATTTCTCAGGATGAAGACAGAGGATATAGAAGGCCCAGTTCAAAACCTGAAGCTGTGTTGGCCCTTTCTGTGTTCACTATGCCTATAAAAAGTTAGAACCTAAGTTCTGGAGATTGACTCAAGCCTCTTTTCTCCCAAAGCAATTGGAGACCTCCAGAAATGAAGAGATATAGATGGTTTGGGGAGTAGAACTGCCTACGTGTGTGCGTAGCCTGGCTCTAAAATGCAGACACATCCCAGTTCAGGCTCTTCAGAGGAGCTGTGTTCACTCACTCATCCCTGAAAACATGCAATCATAGTGGCCCTGATTCGGTGACCTCATTCATACATCCTGCAGTGCCTGCCTCATTTCAGCTCCCCACTCTTATCCCCCATCTTTTGGGCCATCTGGCTTCATATTCTGGATCATGCTATTCACCACAGGTCTGCCATGTTTGGGTGACCCATTGGACTTTTCCAGCATGACCCTCTCTAGCAATTGAATGGATCCAAAATGGTGATAGAAATGAGTCTTGACATGTGTGAGTTGATGCCTGGTGTTTAGTCAATTACAATTAGGAAGTGATTAAGTCAGGCCAGAAACAGAAACAGGGATCGGTCTTATCACAGTCTATATCTCACAAGAGACCATTTTACGGACCACCTGGAGAACGGCAGGCAGTCCAAAATTGGACATGTCCACCATGTATTTTCTTTTTGTCAGAAAAAATTTGGGAATAAACTATTCTTGACCTCTTTCTCCCATTTGCTAATGCAGTTTCCTCTAAAACATACATTTTTCCTAAAGTATAAAGGTAGTTTATCATCATTAGTTTAGTTACTTGTGTCCCACACACCATCAAAGAAACAGTGATATTAGTACATGACTACAGATTGTTCTGATTGACAGACCTTGGTTTTCCTTAAATCTTGACTCATGTCATTTCCTGAATCTTGAATTATTTAACCTTTGTAGAAATCCACAAATATCTAGTGGGAAGTGCAAGGTAAGTGCTCATTTTGAATGGAGAAATTCATTGGTTGGCCTGGAGGGAAGCTGCTGTGTTCTGTACAGCGTAGGTGTTTAATGTAGGCTGATTGGGCAAATATTCCTGCATACCCACATGACTTCAGAATTTCTGACATATACTTTGGGAATTGGAGTGTGGGTTTGTGTTTGTTGTATTGCCATACATACTATGATTTACACACCTAAAGAACCAATGCTTATTGATTCTCAGCATCTCCTCTCTGACATTGGTTGAGATTTGTATTCATTGTTTCCTAGTGACTGTGTACTTGAAACCCAATAAATGAGTGTGTTGAATTTTCTTCTGGTCACTGGGGAAAGTGCTAGAGTTGTAGGGTTGAAGATGCTCTCGTATTTTCTGTTTCTCATTTTTACAAGTCCACAAATATTACTCACCCTGTTATGTCCCCCACATGCATTCATTTTGAGGTGAATGATGTGACATGATTTTTGTGATCTTGGAAATGGGATGAGTAGAATCCAGTTGGTTATAGGTCTGATCTATCTCATGATTCTCACTGTCCATCTAATCTAGGTGCATGCTTATCTATACTCTGATGACAAGCAATGCAGCTTGCTAGGACATTTAGACTTCTTAGTCTTTGGATGTAACTATGTACCTGGGAGGGGAGCTGATGGGATTTTTTGCCTCTCCAGGTGATTGAAAGTCTTTTTTTTTTTTACTCAATCCCAGAACTGACTCAATGCTTCCTCCCTCAGTTGGCCCAGCCTGATACTAGATTGATCTGGGGTAAAGATCTCTGTCTTGTCATCTTTCCTTTGAACCTGTATAAGAAAAGCAGGATTCCAGACTTGTTCTAAGCATTCCCTGAGAGCTATACATATTAGTATAGAAGTTTATTTCAAGAGTGGATAGAAAACCACAGTTCAGGAAAACTCAGCAGTGGCCTTGCTCCTGCACAACTGAGCTCAAGTATTTGTGGTACTGAAGGTGACCCTACCTGGGACATGGGAATGTCCTGTCCAGAAAATGAAATTCTATTCCTCTTACCAGGTCCTATTTCATGACAAATGTCCAACTACTCAACATCACCTTTAGATTTGTGGGTCCCTTAAGCATTTCTGATAAGTCATGGAGGACCCAAACAGTGGCAGGGAGGTTCTTTAGGGGAACTGCCAGGAGAAGGGCTTGCATCAACTAGACTCAGACATAGAGAACCATGTGCCATGGAAAGTGGTGTGAGCTTGCTCCTCTTGCAGGGGATTTTAATGAAGAGCCTTAAAAGCAGTGAGCAGTGGAAAAGTGGAAAAGACTGGAGTGAGTAACAGGCACAGTGACAGGAAGTCCCCAAGATAGTCCTCAATGATGGCACTTCCTGGTTTTTATGCCCTTGCATAATCACCTCCTGCTAATGTAGTTTGGATTTAATAACATGCCTCAAATAAATCAAAAGAAAGAGGAGGGATGAGCTCATAATATTAACTAGCTATCCTTTGCAGAGTCTTGCATGGGAAGGTCTAGAGAAATTCATGAGCAAGGAGTCCAACAGCCCAGCAGGAACTGGCTCCGCCATTGATTGCTTGAGTGGGTTTAGGATCTGATCTGTCCTCTCTATGGTCTTCAGATGACCACAGTGTCTTGACCTCAACTTCTGAGAAAGAAAGCTCTGGTAAGCTGCACCCAGATGCCTGAACTACAGAAACAGTGGGAGCAGAAATGTTATCACAGTGTGCTTTAAAGTTAGTTGGCTTTATCAATAGAGAAGAATTAATCAAGCAGCCTCAGCCAATCACCTCTGCTCTCCCTCCAAGATCTAGGATTTATTTACTGTTATTTATTTACTGTTAACAAAAAAAAAAGAAATAACAGAACACAACAAAAGAGAAAAAACAGAGATAAGGAGATATATAGGGGGATAAGGTACTTTCCTTGTATGCAGCCGATCCATTTGGATCCAATGAATAAATAATTATCCAAGCATTGCCAGGATTAATATCTGAATACAAAGCTAGGAGAATATCCTGAGCATCACTGGGTATACACCCACCCCACTTCATAAAACTGACTCAAAGGTGTCAACTATATTGATGTCTAAGCTGCACTTCCTTTATTTTCTTCCTCTCTTCTTAAACCTGATAAATTGTTGTGCTTACCTGTTGGGATTAATTTTTCTTTTTATGCAAGCCTGTCAGTTTTGCTGCCGCCTTATTAGGCTAGCCAGAGCCAGAAAGCTAATTGAGGCAAGTGTCATAGGAAATCCTAGGAAGTCCTCTAGGAGAAGGACGGTCCCATCTGGTGGATAATTCAGTGTGCTTTGCATGGGAAATAAGAACCATCCGGACTAAATAAGCAATCAGGAGGTGTCATTGATTGCTCTGGGCCTGGGTAGTTCTTTCTAATCTGCCTTATTACTTTCACCTTTAGCACCAGATCCCATCTGTTGGGAACTTGAATGGTTCCTTCAGTCATCTATTCCAGGAACTGCCACAATGGCTTTGTGCATAGATATATTTGTGACTTAAGAGCTATCGGTTCAATAAAAGAATTATAGTGCTTTATTGCAACTTGAGGAAGCCCAGGCAAGGTTTTGCCATCAGTGTTCTGAAGATCCATTGCTGTGCCAGACCAGCCTACTGAGTTAATGCTTTATATGAAGATTTCTGGTCTTCATTCCTAGAAACAGAGAGCCGAACAGCATGTTACCGCTGGATGCTGTTAAGAGAAATAAAAGATGTAACTGGGGATCTAAGCAAATTTAAAGAAAAGGAAAATAACCTCAGCATAGGCCACCGGATTGCCTTTCTCTCCCTGTTAGGTTTGCAGGCTCACTTCCGGATACCCGAGCAGGGTATATTTCAAACCACTAAGACAGACCCTAAGAAGTTCAGTCATGTGAAAAAAAATCATCCTTTGCTCTTAGCATATCAAGTACCTACCAGACGTGAGAAGCACGCACAATGGCCTTTTGTGCCTCAAATAGTGTTGGGTTTGTAAATTGTGACTAATCATTTATCTTAGAAGCAGTTGTCTTCCGGGGGTGGTGGTAGTGGGGGAAGAAAACAGATGAGATGTGGAGGGGTTGCAATTGTGGGGGACTCAATCATCCTCCTGGCATTTTCTCTGCTATCCCTTGCACTACATCCTGTCCAGTGGCAAGGACAGTTTTAGCCTTTCTGTGTGCTCAGCACCGTGGTTCTTATATATAGTAGCCCAAAATTACCTTATTTACAACTTTTTTTTAATCACATCATTCCCGGGCCCGGGAGATAGCATGGAGGTAAGGCATTTGCCTTTCATGCAAAAGGTCATCGGTTCGAATCCCGGTGCCCCATATGGTCCCCCGTGCCTGTCAGGAGCAATTTCTGAGCATGGAACCAGGAGTAACCCCTGAGCACTGCCAGGTGTGACCCAAAAACCAAAAAAAAAAATGAAGTTCTTGGTCTGGATGACTGCCTATGTAGCTACCTGACAATCACATCATTCCCTATATAAGTCCTGTAAGATTCCAGAGAGAACCAACAACATAGCTGGGGAAATTGAAGATCCAGCAGATACCATATTTTTCCCTCTATAAGATGCGCCTGTACATAGTTTTTAGATGATCTCCTCCCTTGCACTCAGGCTTCAGCTCCGGGAGTCATTTGCTCCATAAGCACACTTATTTTCAGGGAGAAAAAGCATCCTATCGTATGAAAAATATGGTACATTCTTCTTTGGAAAGAAAGAATGATGTGATGAAAATATATGACATAAAATTCACTCGAATGGTCTCATATTATATGATTTAGTGGCATTAAGTGCAGTCACAATATTGCACAGCCATTCCCTATATTCTAAATCTTTGACTATCCCAAGAGGAAACTTTCCCATTTCCTATTCCCTCACCACCCATCTCATCTCCCTCAGTTCGTGGTGATCACTAACTTGCTTCTGTCCCTGGGATTTGTTTATGCCTGTATATTTCATGTGTGAATAGAGGCACATACATAGGCTTTTTGTATTCACTCTTATCAAGTGTTCCATTCTGGTTTATGAATAAACCACCTTTTGTCCATTCATCAGTTGATGGACATGGGTTAAATGTCTTCCACATTAATTAACAGCAGTGCTAATTAAAATTATTTAAATACCTGAAGTTAATTATTAGCTTTCTAGAGGAGCAAAAACAATCACTTAAGTCTGATCGTCAAAAATGCAGTTTTTTCCGTGCTTATCTCAGAAATGGGCTCCTTTTCTATGAACAAGACACTTGTTTCAATTTTCTCATCCTAAAAGCCAGAATAGGGAGAAAGGTCACTAACGGATGTAGTTATTCTGCAAACAGTGGATCTAGTTTGTACTGTGGGGTATTCTGGAAGAGGGCTTGCATTTGCAGACTATGGCTTTTGTGGAGAAGCTGATCACAGAATAATGGGGAGATTTGGGGAGACATATCAAGAATTTCTCTCTCAGGTTATGTGTGTATGAGTTCTCTGTCTTTCTGACAGAGTTTTGTTGGTCTTCAGTAGTGAATCTACTTCATGCACTCAATATTCAACCCCAGAGATATCCCAGGTAGGTGTTGGGTTTCCATTGCCCTATTGGTTCACCATTACTCTTAGAACAATAGTTACACTGGACAAAGTTGAACTTGGAGAATGGGTTGGTAAATCAAAAGTCTGAGAGCTAGGAAATAGGTGTGAGGGAGAGAGATTGGGTTGATGTGGATCGAGAGGCTCCCACCCTTATCCATGTGAGGGCAACAGGAATATCCTGGTAAAATCAGTACACTGTTGTTTAAAAATGAGCTGATAAGGTGACTTCTGCTATCAGAAAGCCAGCCCAGACAAGAGGAATGGGCACATATTTCTCTCTATTACACTATTCTCAGGCTAGTTGAGTTCTCAGTCAGGAATTCATATCAAAATCTTCTTTGAAGACACTTCTCCAAGTATGGTAGTTCCATGAGAGGATGAGAAGCTGAGGAAGTTGAAGCACACTTACTGCTTCTTAAATCAGAACTCAAACATTTAGTGCCACATGCTATGAACTGCATGAAGATCTCATTTTAAAAAAAAATACATTTTTTCTTATTTTGTAACAATTCTTTCTAACATGTCTTGTGTCAGCTCAACTGTTACCATGAGAGCAGCTAAAATAGGATAATAACCTCTTTTCCTTTTAGAAAAAGTAGTCCCTGTCTTTAATTACATTGCTCTGTATAGCATACAACATCTGTTTGTGTGGAGCCTGCCAGTGAGTTTAAATGAATGATATTGAATAATTATGTCCTGCATACTCCACCACCACAGACCCGGATGTGGTCTGCGACTTCCACTCCAATTTCTGCCACTGGAACTTGCCTATGGCCCTTCTTTGCAGTTATTAGGCCATATCTCAGTGTATGTGAGTGAATGTGGGTTCATAGTAGAAGGGATTCACAAGTTGTGAACATGACAACCTATGCATGTCATGTGAAAAGCCATCATTTCAAAAGGAAGATGTATTGTCTTTCTAGAAGGGTGTTATCAGAGCTCCTCAGTTATTGTCAATACACCCCATCTCAAAGATTCATCCATGGTTCAACTTTCACCACATAATCATGGTTAATTTTTAATAGGCATGCACAAATATTCCATGCATCTTAATGTTATACCAAAGACTATTTCATAATTAGTGGTTTTTAAGTAATACTGGCTCCAGTTTTTTAAATAAAATATTTCATATAACGACATTCCACTTTCATTTTTTGCAAAATAAATTTTATCTTCATGTTTGAGATGATTATTATATGGTGAAATGTGGGTCTATGTGTAAATGGAAACTAATGTATAATCTGGAACATGGCAAGTGCACACAATACATGAGCCTTCATTTTGAAGAATCCTTTGAAAGCTTTGGCCAACTTCTCCATCAGGAGGCCTGAAATATTTTCCAGGTGGAAAGGATATAAATGACTACAGTGTATGCCAAGGTTTTGGAAACCACCTGCGAAGCCCCCGTGTTTTTCAAGGCATGAGTACGAAGGCTTGAGTCTGATCCCGTGTGAGTTCTACACATACCTTTTGCCTTTTAGGGGAGCTTCTGCGCAGGCACATGGCATTTGTTTCTGGATTTTGGCTCTTCATATAGAAAACTTAAGCCCTTTCCTACTTGTCAGCACAGCGGGCATCACATCTGTGTCAGAACATCTCCTCCAACAGGGTCTTTCCACTTTGCTTTCTGGAAAGGAAACATTTGCCTCACTTGTACTTTATGAATGGAAAACTCAAGCAGCTGCTGTTTCCCCGCATAATTCTCCACCAGATCCATGACATTCATTACTAAGTGTTGGAACAAAGTTCTCCATACGTCTGCTAGCACCTGTATTCGTTTCGCAGGGCACCACCAACAGGGAAGCTTAGATTGGCAGGAATGTATTTGCTCATAGTTCAAGGGGCCAGATGTTTTGCAAAGGCTGCCTGGGAAAAGCCACGTTCTTGCTGAAGGCTCTAGATGAGCAGACTCCATCCAGCTCTGGTAGAACCTGGCATCTCTTCACTCACTGTTTCAGGCACCACTTGGCATCACCCTTTTAGGTCTGGGTAGCTGTGTCTTTTTCCTTCTTACAAAACCCTAGTTAAAGCGATCATTTGTGGACATCCCAGTACAATCTCACCCTAACTTAACTGATTCCACCTGCAACTACCTTAGTTCCAAGCAGTCACATTCCAAGACCAAAGAGAGATTAATTAGTGACCTGAAGTACATGCATACTTTGCTTATAAGAAGCCCTGGTTTGATCCTTGGCACCATATTTTCTCTGGAAGAAAACCCTGAGCACTGACCTGAAGTAGCTTTTGAGAACCAAAGGGTGTGATCCAGAAACAAACAAATAAGACACATGCTAAAGAGCTAGAATTTAGATCTCCATCACAGCTTTTAGAAAGACACAGTTTAATCCCTACAACCACTTCATCTGTTTTCACATGGTTCAGTGAAAGGAATATAGCCCACTTAATCCCTAGAGAAAACATGTCTCAGGTGCTGTGGCCAGAAAAGTAGTACAGTGGGTAAGCCACTAGCCTTTGTCTCCTGGGTTCAATCATCACCACTACATATGTTCCCTTGAGCACCACTATTGGTAGCAGTGATCACAGAGCCTGAAGTAAGCTCTTAGCACAGTCTGGTAATAACAAAACACATTCTTCATGAACATCCCCACCCCCAATCAAAGAAACTAGGTAGCTAAAAGAATATTACCTGGAGTTGTTTTCTAAGCCCAGTGGTTAGAGGAGGTTTGGCAAAACAGTGACGAACCTTCCCTACTAAAGTAATTCCTTGCCTATTGCCATTAGTTTCTTCCTCATGATTTCTTACTGGGTTTTCTTTTGTCCCATTGGAGCTGCCATGTTTCTCAACTTCTTCAGACTCTGAAGACTTTCCAACCCCAGTGTCTGAGTATTGCCACCAGTTACACAATTTGATTAAAAGTTGCTCTTGGAATTTTTGCCCCCACACATTAAACCCATTACATGTGCTTTGCTAATTGTACATCTGGTCTCCAAATTCTAAAGTCGTCTTTCTCAGAGGCTTATCTTGGCTCTTTTTCTTGACAATGCAGAATTACATGTGTTGTAATTTAGGGTAAAGCAAGCTTAGAATTTCTTGAAGTCAGATACAAATCTCCCTCTACCTTTTTGTCTTGATTGAAGAAATCTGACTAGATGTCTTAGGAGGACACTTTTATGAGCCTTTTTAAAAAGATATGCTATTGGGGCTGGAGTGATAACACAGCTGTAGGGTGCTTGCCTTGCATGTGGCTGACCCAAGTTCATTCTCCAGTCTCCCATATGGTCCTCTGAGCTGCTCCAGGAATGACCCCAGAGCACAGAGCCAGGAATAATCCTTGACTACCGCCAAGATTTGCCCCCCCCCAAAAAAAAGAAAAAATAATACATTATCATGACACAACTACTTCACAGAATTAGCATCTCTCCATGGCAGTCCACTCTGGGGGTACCTGCCCTGTGTGGGAACCCCCTCCCACTTCTGCACTCCAGTATTCTCCTATCCTGCAAGCCATAGCTCTGAACTATGAGTCTACTACACTTTTGTTTCCTTTAGTTTTGTCTGTCACCATGCTTTGTTTCTCTGTATCCCACCTGTGAGTGAGTGAGAACCTCTGATATTTGTCTTTTTCCTTCCGACTTACTTTACTAAGAATAATACCTGTCCCTCCAGCTCAATTTATGTTGTAACACAAGGCAAAGGCTCTTATTTTCTTATTCTAAGTAGTATTCCATGTGTCCATATACATGTCACAGTTTCTTCTGCCACTCAACTGTATAAGGCACTGGAGTTGATTTTTTTCCTGTTTTGATTTTGTTGACAGTAATGCAATATACATGCAAGTCCCTGTGCCATTTTTAATTAGTATTTTTGTGTTTTTAATATAGATTCCTGGGAGAAGAATCCTGCTTTGGAGATGACATTAAAATTTGGGGTGGAGGGACCGGGCGGTGGCGCTGGAGATAAGGTGCCTGCGCTAACCTAGGACGGACCGCGGTTCGATCCCCCGGTTCCCCATATGGTCCCCCGTGCCTGCCAGGAGCGACTTCTGAGCAAATAGCCAGAAGTAACCCCTGAGCATCACCGGGTGTGGCCCAAAAACAAAACAAAACAAAAATTTGGGGTGGAAGCAGTGTCCAAATTCTCTGGGGCTCCAGAAGGACAAAGGAAGTTAGTATCTAAAGAATGTACTACCTTCTCTGGCCCCCTTCCCGTAGCTTGCAAATATTGCTCTACGTGACCACAGTCATAGCACCTGCAGCTATAGAAACTGCAAAGTCCTTGAATGGATTCCTGCAATTTCCCTTTGACTTTTTTGAACACAATGATTAAGGCCTCATTGGCATAGCAATCTAGTCAGAAAAAGGAGCATCCACTGAGATGAGGATTAATCTGTGGTATTAAAATGGAGGAAACAGGGCCTGAGAGGTGGCACTAGAGGTAAGGTGTCTTGCAAGCGCTAGCCAAAGAGTGACCTCGGTTCGATCCCCCAGCGTCCCATACGGTCCCCCGAGCCAGGGGCAATTTCTGAGCGCTTAGCCAGGCGTAACCCCTGAGCATCAAACTGGTGTGGCACAAAACAACAACAACAAAAAAAAAAAAATGGAGGAATCGGATTGGCAAATTCCCTAAAAACGAACAAAAGCAAAATGATACCAAAGTGATTTCTAGAAGAAGGGTAAACTGGAAATCCCACTAGATAGTCAGAGGGCTAGAGAGATAGTACTGCAGGCGAGGCTCATGCCTTGCACACACCAAATCTGCAGTAATTGAAATAGTTTTTTAGCTGTCACTGGTGTCCAAAAGAAAATTTTAAACAAATCCATTATTACTCCTCAAGAGCCATGACTTTGCTGAACACATCTGTTTCATTCTGAGCACCACAAGGAGTGATCCTGGAGCTGATAGCTGGGAGTAAGCCCTGAACACCTCTAGGTATCGTTCAAACCCCATATTCCTTCCCCCAATTTGCAAATATTGGTGTGTGGCTGTTCTTGAAGCAAGGAATGTTTATTGTTGAATATTTGGCAATGCAGAAAAGGTCCTTAAAATGTATATGCAGCTGTTTAATAATTAGTGGTATTTTGACATGCATGGCTCCTAAACACACTCTCAACACATAGAGTGCTCATCAGATCATCTTAAAACATTTCTCCTGTCAGATGTTGACTATTCTGTAGAACATATCTGAAATAATTACATATAATGATGTTTGGTGGCAGAATTCATCAAAGTAACCTTCTCATTATGACTTGTCTTCAGGCTAAGTGATGGTCTGAGTAGCATCCTTGTAGGAATGTCAGTGTCCCCATTATTAGATTAACTGGTTTTGTTGTGCTCTTCTCCCTATTTGTGCTATTTTCCTGATCCATGGCATAGTCCTCTCACAACAGCAATTTGCAGTCAGCACCATGTGCTATGTCAAGGAAGTTCTTGCTTTTACTCACTCCCATCAGAAGGTGAGTGTATTTTCTATTTTCAAGGCACTTCTTAAATTTAATTAATTCAAAGGAGTTTGAAATTGATTATATTCCACTACAAAACACACAGAGCATTGGGTGGTCTGTTTGTTGATCAAGGTGACACACAAAACACCTTCAGCCTGGGTGGCTTACACAGAAGATCTTTCTCCCAACTTCATAGGATGTGGAGTGAGAATAACCTCAGAAGCAATTGTTTTGTTTTTTAGGTTTGGAGCATTAAGGCAGTAAGTAGGATGTTTTCTTTACACACTATATTCCCTCCCTGATACCACATATGGTCCCCAGATCCCTGCCAGGAGTGATCCTTGAGTGTAGAGGCAGGAGTAAGTACTGAGCATCACTGGGTATGACCCAATATCCAGAGAGATCATGATTTTTATTTCCTTTAACTTTGTTGGTTTTGGTGTGTGTATAT